>PVKN010028281.1:0-13288 GCA_004027915.1 Capromys pilorides
TTTTAAATTGGATTATTTGGGATTTTCTGTTCTTTATATATTTTGATTATTGATCTCTTTGTGGATACTTTGGAGAAACATATTACATGTATTCACTCCCATTTTTTAAGTTTTCTCTTAACTTTATTGACTATTTCCTTTCAGTATAGAAACTTCTTCATTTGAAATTATTCCAAGTTCCTATTTTTACTTTTGTTGCTTGTGTGTGTGGAGTCATACCTAAAAAACTGGTGCCTACCTCAATATTCAGAAGATTTTTTATTGTTTTATTGAAAGATTTCATAGCTGGAAGATTTCATAAGGGTAGGCTTTACACTTATCTTGCTGGTTTATTTTATTTTTTAAAAAAAGTATTTATTTATTTATTTATTTATTTATTTATTTATGTATTTATTTATTTATTTGGTACAGGGTCATCCTACACAGCTCAAACTGACAGTAAACTTCTTGTCTCAGTCTCTCCAGTGCTATCATGCCTGAATCTGGTGGTTGACCCAACACGGCTGGGGTTCTGGGGACAGCACAACGTGTGGTACCAGGCATCAAACCCCAGGTCCCTGCTCTTGCCTGGCAAGAGCTTGGACTACCAAACTATCTCCACAACTATCTGATTTATCTTAGTTATTTTTATATACAATTAGAAGATAAAATCTAGTTTATTTTCCTCATTCTGCTTATATACTCATTTTTTTTCCATTATTTGCATTACATATTAGGCATTCTCCATTCAGTTAGTTATGAGGATATGGACTAGTTCCTAGGTTGTGTTTCCTGGTCCATTGTTCTGTGTATCTGTTTTCATGATAGCACTACTCTGGCTTTTTGGTTTTGTTTTGTTTCTCATTCTTTATCGAATGTTTGTTGTGTGCTAGGGTCCTGTTCTAGGCTCTGGAGATATACTCAGAAACACAGAAAAGAACTCTGCCCTTGTGTAGCTTCTATTCTAGATTACAATAGGATCAACAATACATTTACATAAATCCAAACATACCTATTGGCAAAAGATACACATTTAAATAGTATAATTATTAATATTTTGTACTAGGCATATGAATTCAGGAACTTGAGCTTGGCAGGCAGGTGCTTATGCCACTGACTTATATCCCCAACCCCCTAAACAGTATAATTATTAATACTAGAAAAATCTATACATGGTTTGCAGTTTTATTATACATTGTACTTATTATCTTTATGATGTAGTCAAGCCTACATTCCACAGGGAATAAGATAGAATTTTATTGGCAGTTTAAGAGATTTTAAAGTACTGCTTTGAGCATGCTTCATTTTGTCTTCAGTAGTGTTTAAAACCTAAGCACCTTACAAGTTGTGACTCCACTGTACCAAAATGAAGTCTCTGTGATTGCTGGGCAAAAGAGAACCAGTTTTGAGGATTTGAGTATTAGAACCACAACATGGTACATTCGTTTTTAGAATGTTTGGAAGTCAGATACTGTGATGTACTTTGATTTGCTTTTTTTTCTTGTTGGATTTTATTATTTTCCTCAGGAAAACTTTGGGTATTCTTAGGCTTTTGAGAGTCCACATGAATTCTGGAATTCTTGTTCTCCATTTCTATGAAGAGAAATCATTGGTAATTTGGTGGGGATTATATTGAATCTTTGGATTACTTTGAGTGTGTGATGTGGTCTTCTCTACAATATTTGTGTCAGTGAATATGGTATAGTGTTCCATTTTTTGTATCAGCAATTTCTTTCAGTTTTTAAAATTTTCGTTATTTATTTTTATTTAGTTTTTGCAACTAAGGGGATTGATACCAAAGCCTTTACACTAGGTTATATCTCCAACCTTTTTATTTTACTTTATTTTATTTATGTTATGGCTGGCTCAGCCTGCCCTGAGGGTGGAGCTTGCACAGCATGTGGTGCCAGGGATAAAACCCCAGTCCCTGCGGTTGCCTAAGCTTGCCGAAGCAGGCACTTCAGACCACTGAGCCAACTCACCGGCCCCATCCAACCATTTTATTTTTTATTGTAAGGCAGAGTCTCAGTAAATTGCCCAGGCTAGGTTCTAATTTCAACTCCCCTCACCTTTGTTTTCCAGAGTGGTAAAACTACAGATATGTGTCTTCTTCTCTAATAGCATTCTAATTCTTCTTGTAGAAATCTTTTCATATGAGTTTGTGAAGGCCTGGAAGGAGCTTGACCTTTGTTATTTTTATTATTTTATTTTACATTAATTTATTTAGTGATACTGAAGATCAAATTCATGGTTTCTCACATGCTAGCAAAATTCTCAACCACCAAGCTTTAAAACTTACTCTTAAATGTCATTTTTCTTTGTTCTTTTTTTATTGCATTTAATATGAAATAAAAATGTGACAGTTTCAAAACACATTAGTAGTACATTTCCAGTATTTGATATAATGCACATTGTTGTCCTCCTCGTAGTTATACAGAGCACAGTTATAGACGTGATAATTTTTCTAATCATTATTGGTACAAAAAAAATTTCTTCTCATTGAACTAAGAGAAAATAGTTGTATACATAATCCAATGTTCCATACTCGCAATGGGTTATTGGCAAAACTGGTAATGATGGAAGCTGCTGATTTAAGCCTTTTACAGCTCAGCAGTCTAATCTAGCCTTATGTTTTATACCCCGTGGTTAAACCTTTCTGCTCAGTGGTTAAGGGCAAGTTAAAGCAAGAATTGTATAACAAAACATGGAAATTTTGTATCTCCCAAGGTCAGTCAAATCCCCTCAGGATTTACTTTGAAATCATATATGTACAATGCTTTGTAGAACTGCTGTCGGTGTCAGCCATCTGGATGAGTCATGGCCATTGCTTGACCAATCTGCTCTCTGTGAAAGCCTGAGAGAATGTTTTCTCTCTAGGTGACTCTCTTTAGATTGAAGATACACTGTGTATCTTCAATCCCTTTCCTCCTTAGCCCCATAATCTCTGCATAGTGAGACCCTGTACCAAATAAATAAATACATAAACAAATAAATAAATGATTTTTGAAAAGTGCAAAAATCAGTTGTCTATGCCTTTACTTTGACTTTTGGAAGGAAAGAGATATTCTTTGGAAAAATAACATAATGAAGAAAATAATTACAAGCAAAGGACACATGCGAATAGGATTCTCCCACAAGGGATAGACTACTCGAAGTTCATTCAGAGTACTGGTAAAATTATAGGGCCACCTGGCCAAACAACATCAAGGACCTACGGAAATTTTGGCAAAACAGAACATTGACAAAAAAAAGCTAACTTCAGCAACTACACTTCCATAGCTCCCTGCTCGTATATGAAAGCTTTCAAAAGGTGAGCTATAGAATCCTGATATGACCCAGAAATCGGTAACTTCACTCCTTTAAATACACATAAAATAGATGAAAACTGGTGGCCAAGAAAGAAACAAAAATCCTGTACAGCACTAATATTAATTACTGAAATTTACATGAAACCAGTATAAACAACCACCAAATCATGAATGGATAAACATAATGTAGCATGTCAGCACAATGTTGTGTTGATCAGCCATGAAAAATGGAATTTTGGTACAAGCTATGATGTCAAGAATCCTCAAAAACATTGCAAGTAAAATAAGTCAGATACGGAAGTCATGTATTTAATGGTCTACTTTTTTTTTTTCAGTAACAGAGATCAAACTCAAGATGTTGTACTTTCCAGCTAAGCACTTATTCCACTGAGCTATTGACCTAGCCCTGAATAATTCTACTTATGTGTAACATGCAGAATCAGAAAACTCAAAAATGGAAAGCAGATCCACTTTCATGAAGGGCTGGGCCAGGCCCAATGGATACCAAGTGCTTAATAGGTATAGATATTTTCCTTTGGGATGATGAAAATACTGGAACTAGGTAAAGATGTTGGTCACATATTATAAATGTACTAAGTGATTGTATACAACTTTAAATGGCTAATTTTATGATTAGCGGATTTTACTTCAGTAGAAGTTTCAGGAAGGGCATGAGGAGCTCTCACCAAATCTTGAGCTAAGATTTTAACAATCCATAAAGAGAATCATCAAATAATTTACTTGCTCTTTCTCTCTGTGTATGTGTTAAATTTCCCACCAGACTACCGATTGAGCTAAGCCAAATCACGCATGGTCTTTGCCTCTATGCATTTACATCTAGTGGTGATTCCATGGCACAAAGCAGAATTGGGGTCTGAGGTGCACAAGAATGTTTGCCTGTGCTCTGTACCCTGGAGGTGTGCATCACCTATTTCTTTTGCAAACATCGGATCTTACTTTATAGAATAAGGCCCTCCTTTTGCAGAGCACTCTGGCACCTGAGTCAACCTTGCCAAGCAGAGGTTGAGCTACCAGAAGTCAGGGGAAAGGAGATCATCCATTCAGTGGGAAACATTGCAAGGCTGGCATTGGCTGGCATGTGGGTGTGGCTCCCAAGAGCACCATCCTATAGCTGCATGCTGCCTTAGATTTTACCCATCTTGATTGGTCCACCAGCAAATAGTAACATGCATCATCTCATCATCTCTCTGATATACTTGACCTGAATGGCTCAGCACACCCTGTGCTTTCCCCACAGACATTTTGTTTCCACAATAACATGTTTAATGGACCTGCTGTGACTGAAGATTACTATGTTATGACAAACCAGGCTGTGATTTCAGCAACAGTTTTAATAAGATCCTTATTGTACTACTCCCAGTAACATTTTGAAAATAGCATAGCTGTATGTGTACAATTGGATAGTCAGAGGTAGTGTCCAGTTCTCGTGGAATGGCAGACCCCTAACACATAGTCTGAGGCCTCAAAAACTTTATTTCCTGTAGTTCTTCGCCCCTGGAATGGAAAGCATAACAGATCTTAATCCTCAGAACAGATAAAGACAAAGCCAATTTTACAAGGGGGGACAGGAATGGCTTTGCAGCCTGCTTTGGGATTGAACTATTTACTTCTGTGTTCTCCTCGCTGCTTCCTAATTCCAGGAATGTCTAATAGCTCTCCTGCCAGGAGGAAGGTCCTCCAGGGCTGAAGAAGCAGATTGTTTTATTCACCAGGCAGATTAACCATTCTCTCCTAGTGGTTGAGTCATAAGGTGGAACCAATAATAGCTCACAAAATGAGGAAGAGTCAGAGACCAGCCTGACCACTGAGAGAATTCTGCTAGATGCTTAATGAAGTGTGAGAAGCAACACTTCTTGATCTTAAAAACAGGAGGCTCAGGTCTGGAAATTGAAGATGCCCCCCTTGCTTGCCCTCTGCTGCATTTATATTTTTCTAACAGATTTCTTTGTCAGAGGTGCTGATTTTTGTTTTCCCCAAGATCATTAATTTCTCAACATTGATACACTTCCCCTATCCTCCAATTTGGCACCACTTCTCACATATTTATGATAGTGAGTGCTGTAGGCCAAGGCATCTCCCTTGTGTAGACAGAGGCCAGACCACGCTTGTGATTGGTACAATAGCTGCATGCAGAAGCAGAACAGGAGCCGTTTACCAAGTGTTGAATTAAACACTACAGAGGCCATTGTACTGGACTGAACTCCTCCACTGGGCCCTAACAAACCAGATTAAAAATCAAAATGGAGTCACCCATGTTAACATCTCACATCACCAAGCCAAAACGAAGTTGTTACCTGAGAAGTCAGGAGAGAGAAATGATAGACAAATTTCCCAAATAGATCAGTGGCATGAGAACAAAGCACCCTCTGCTTTAGCTTTACCAGAAGAAGACAAGTAATCTAGCATTTACTATGCCCACCTTATAAGAAAAGTAACATTGCAAAAACCCATCATCTTTCTTCTTTCTTCAGTCTTTTTCTGTCTATAAAATCAGTTCTCTCTGCTCAGCTCTTTGTGCTACTTTATTTTGTGGGATAAAGTATTGTCCAGTTCTAGAATTAAGAAAAAGCCAGTGAAAGTCTTTCAACTAAAGTATTGAAGTTTCATCTTTGGACACCAGTGAGAGTCACAAAAGACCACCTATATCTTTTACTCACTATAATAAATGGTTGATCAACTATTACATTCTAGGTGTTAGTATGCTAGATGCCTAGGACTTTGAGCGGTGAATCAAAGATGAAATTCTCTGCCTCCCAGCACCAGGAAATAAAGTTGTAGGTTGGAAATTGGTTGTTGCCTAATGGAAAAAGAATGAGATGAAAGAGACCAGGGATGCCAGAGACTGACAGTGGGGTGGAGTACATTTCCAAACATTGGGTGGAAAGATGACCCTTGACAGGGGCTTCAAGTAGGGAAGAACCATTCAGATGTCTGGAGGGAAATGAATCTAGATCCTAGAGACAGAATGAAAGGCTATTACGGAGATCAGTGTGGCTCGAATTATAAGAGTGAGAGATACATAGTGATGCTGGGGTTGTAGAAGTAGTGGAGGTAGAGTACATGAGAACCTGTGAGCCCAAGGATGTGAGCTTTTGATACTATGACCTGGGTGGGTGTGCCCCAAAACCCATAACTGAAAACCTTCATCTCCAGGGTTATGCTTTTAAAAAGTGGTGGAATCTTTGAGGCATCACCTTGGGAGGGGTCCTTAGGTCTTAAAGGAGACTGTAGGCTCCCGCATCTTCTTCCTTGTCTTTGCTTGCCGATCTGTACTGTACGTGGTTTGCTCCACCATGCACTCCAGCCATTGTGTGCCACCCTAACCAGATACCCAAAGCCACATTCTTCTCTTTTCATAGTTTGTTGCCTCAGGTATTTTGTTGTGGTGACAAAAAGCTCAGAGTGAGATGTAGGCCAATAGTGAGTTTTGACCAGAAGAAAAGTGAGATCCCAGTTGGGTTGTGTACATTTTAGACTTCTACTTCTATTTGTCTAATAGTTTTATACCAAATGAAAATGAGGGCCAGGATCAGTTACCTTACATTTGCATTTTGGAGAATACTTTTCCTAAATTTGTCACTCAGGCTATGTGTAGCAGCTGACTTTTTTAATGAAGTAGAGCTTCCTCTCATCATCTTTGGGTACTTGATTGCCCAGGATTACATTTCCTGCATAAGAATAAAAAATAGACACTTCACTTGTTGACTTTAATGGAAAATTTTCAAGGGGAGCCATTTTTTTCTTTTCCTAATCACCTCAAATAGAAACAAACGCATCCTGTACTTTAGAGGAATCCTGCCATAGTTGCTTTCATGTGTTCCTTTCTTATTCCTTGCAGTAAATTCCAGTGTGGAGCCATTCCTGATAGTGTACCCATGATTTCTGGAAGGAAGGAAAAGTCCAGTTGAAGAGTGGAAATCAAAATGTAACTTTCCTGGATTTGTGATCAGATGAGATCCTGAATAGCAGCTTTTAAATGCCATGCCCACACCCTACTACCTTCATTATTTTTTTTTTTTTATGGCCAGCTCAGCCTACCCTGGGGGTGGGGCTGGCACAGCATGTGATGCTGGGGGTCCAACTGTGGTCCCTGCGGTTGCGTAAGCTTGCCTAAGCAAGCGCTATAGACCACTGAACCATCTGACCAGCTCCTTATCTTCATTATTTAAAGTTCAATCCAGGGCCAGGCAAATAGCTCAGCATATTAAAGTGCCTGCAAGCAGGCGCAGAGGCCCAGGGTTCAATCCCTGGGCCTGCCATGCCAGCCCAGCCCCCTGGGTGTGCTGAGATGGCAATTAAGATTGAGTATGGTAGCACATACCTGTAATCCCAGCTGTTGGGAGGCTATGAACAGACGGGTCACTATGAATCCAATCTAGTAGTGAGACCTTGAATAGCTTGTAGACCCTTCCCTAAAATACAAAGAAATAATAAATAAAATAAAATCTTTACTTTGTTGTTAAGGCTCTGTGGAATTATGCCTCTATGTTCTTTAATGCCTTGATTCTTATTATGATCCCTCAAAACTACTTAGTGACCCTAAACATACTATGTAATTTCCAAACTCTTCTAACTTTTCCTGAGATAACTTCTTCAAAGTTATCTATGCCTATTGAATTTCCTTCTTCAAGTTTTCTATCAACTGCATCTCAATTCCTATGCATGCAACACTCAAATTATCTGATTCTCCTTTCACTGTGCCCCCACCTATTTCGCCTCAGTCCCCTATAATCTTGTTTATGTTCTTAGCTATAGAAAAGCAGTTATGTCCACAACTACATCAGCCATGACTTTGCAAATATTCTGAGAACAGAAGCAACTGAACTTTCTCTCAGTGGTTAAGGGAGTGTCTTGTTTATTGCCAGTCCTAAAAGTCTATGGAAAATAATTTAGATAGAAGCTATGACAATTATCAAATGCTTGTTTATTTTCATTTGCACATTCACTTGTTATGTATTGAGAGTCTATTGTTGCTCAAGTGATAGGTACTGAGGAGAATACAAAAGTGAACCAAGAAATAGATCTTACCCTCTGGGAGAGTCCAATTCTGAAAAAAAGCCAAAACATGTAAGTAAGTTACTGTAGTACAGGATACAAGATTAAATTCACCCTGATGGTTCTTTTTGCTTTGTCATGGTGTTTTCTTCACTAGCCAATTAGTTAGCCTACCAACTAGAATGAAAAAAGCTTCCAAATGGGCAGGAGGGTTATTCTCTTGCTCCTAGAAGATAAAAGTTGATGGTGCCATGTTGCTGTGTTTCTGAAGCAGAGAACAAAGAGTGTCTGTCTAATGCATGGTTTTTCCCTCTGTCATCAATTCACACTAAGTTGCTAAGTATTTAGCAACGTTTCTTTCCATTAACTGGAAACATTTGTGTTTTCATGATTCCTGGAAGTTAAGAACCAGTGCATTTGATCCTGAGGTCTAGCAAAGGTGCTACAAACTCTAGCATCCTTTCATTGGCCTGAAAGGTCAAATTCTGTGTCCATTCCTTATTTGGAGTCATCAGCCAGCCCCTTAAACATCTGGGGAGAAGATGGACACTGCCAAGGACAAGCTTTTGTCCCGAGTTCCCTGCTGATTCCAGAGTCACCTTCGCACATCTGGACCTGGAGGGCGCTACCTTCCTTGCTGAATCACAATGTGCTGCTTGCACCAACCCTGCTTATCAAAACAGGAGACTGAGGACAATCAGGGCTCTGCGTTCCCCTCTCAGCTCCTCTGTCTTCTGTGTCCCTATTCATTCACTTACATATTCATTTATACAGCAAATACTGATTAATCACCTTCCATTTTATATACTCTGCCTATTCCTGGAAGATCATATGTGGCTTGCGGAATGGCACATATGCAAAATAGGGTAGCCACGAACAAAAGAGAAAGGCCACGCCCTTGCCCACCAGCATGAAAGGCAGCTGATTCGCCGTCTTGCCTCTAACGTAGCAAGAGATCTGTCTGACTTCTGAGATTCTGTTTTCTGATCAAGCAAACTATGCAAACTTGAGTAAAGAAAGTAATTCCTTCCTACAATTAAACTGATTCAATGAATAACTGGGTGACTACTTTGTTTGCAATTCAAGTTTTGGTTGTTGTTGTTGTTTGTGGAACAGGGAACGGAACTCAGGACCTTGCACTTGCCAGGCAGGCACTTGTGCCTCTGAGCTATCTCCCCAGCCCCTATTTGCAATTCAAGTGACTGGAATAAAAATATGAATTCACTGGTTCCCCAATTTTAGATTTTACATTTTACTTTTAAATTTTTTACTAAAATGTATATGTGATACAGAGTTTGTACTTTTCTTCAACTTTTTCCTTATTATTAAAGAATATTTGTCCCTTCCATAAACAGAACACTTCCATAACAAGAAAACAATGCTGAGGCTACAGAAGTAGAATGGCACCTCATGCACAAGTGACACCGGGCCTGGCATACCCTTTTGCCATACATGGCAGATTGGAGTGTGCTAAGGATTAAAGTCGCACAAGCACCAGAATAAGATAGACAGTTCTCTGGTTATATGTCAAAATCTCACTGAAGAAAAATCTCACTAGAGATATCAGGGGTTTTATTTTGGTTTTTTGTTTTCTGTTTTGTTTTATTGTTTGTTTTGTTTTGCTTTTGTTTTTGCTTTTCTTTGTTTCATTTCTAGTACTGGGAATTGAACTCATGGTTTTCACAAGGAGCTATGTACCCAGACCTTTCTTCGTTTTTTGAGATGAGGTCTCCCTAAATCACTGAGTTGCCCACACAGAGCTCAAACTTACAGTTCTGCTTTCGCCTCCCAGAGTACTGGGACTATGGGTGTGCACGACCACACTCATAGCATTATTTTTCAATACCATCATGCACTGCACCTTTTTACATGCCAGAACTCTACCTGGGAGCTATTGATTCTGAAACTGAGTCCTATAGGCAATATCTTTACTCTATGCATGAGGTGAAAGTCTTTGAGTTTTACCTGCACTAGGTATATTTCAGTAAAGGAATATGGAGCCGTTCACATTTACCCACTTCACAACTAAGGGCTGGTACCAGATGGGTGAACCAAGAAGAAAGTGTGTGAATCTCCATAAGGAGCTGATAGTCCAGATGAGATTTGGGAAGGCTTTTTAAAAAACAGCAATGAATTATGCTTATTTAACAATAGTATACTGCTTAGAAACTGTATGCTATGCAGAAATATAAGTAGAAAAATGAGCGGCTACGAGTCATAAAAATTCAAGAATATTTTCATTCTCATACTAGATGTCCTACTTCCATATGGTTAGATCAGAACCTAATCTGGGCTTCTTCTCATCCTCTAATATATCTATCTCTTTGCCACACATCAGTGACACAGAGCTGTAGGTAGAGCTAGCTACTTGGAGGGTAGATGCACTTAAAGAAGAGCCAGGGACACTTAGCATGTATGCAGCTTGCAGCACCTGATTTTAACATGGTTCTCACTGGCATCCAGTAGGGTTTGTTTGTTTGCTCTGACAAATAAGACTTTCTTCGTCATCAGCAGTCAGCACACCTCTGTCGCTTCTCTTACCAGGTGCAATTGTATCCCTCAAAAATACATATGTGAGGGCTGGTGAGATAGCTCAGCAGTCTAAAGCACCTGCTTAGGCAAGCTTAGGCAACCACAGGGACCACGGTTCTATCCCTAGCACCAGATGCTGTGCCAGCCCCACCCCCAAGGCAGGCTGAGCCAGCCATAGCACAAATAAATAAGTAAGGTTTAAAGAAGAAAAAAAAAGAAAGAAAGAAAGAAAGAAAGAAAGAAAGAAAGAAAGAAAGAAAGAAAGAAAGAAAGAAACTAAAAAAAAAAAAACCCACATATATGAGGTCCTCATGCCTCATCCTTCAGAAAGTGGCTTTATTTAGAAATAAATTTTTTTCTGATACAAAGATGTGATTATATTAATTACGGTGAGTTCCTACTCCAATATGACTAGTGTTCTTAAGAAGGGGAAAACCTTGTGCAAAAAGACCCATACGAATGAAATAATGTAACAATGAAGACAGAGGTCAAGATTATGTGTCTATCCACAGTCCAAGTAGCATCAGAGATTGCTGCAAAACAATAGCAGCAATGGACCAGATTCTCCTTCATGTGCTCAGAAAGAACCAGTTGTTAGGATATCTTGATCTTGCCACAACTGTCCACTCTGCTGTCCTTTAGACAAATAACAGATTTTGCCTTTCTAATCCTTGGTATTTGATATATTTTGACATACATTTCACTCACTAAAAAATGTTCTAGTAATTTTAAGGATAACAAGTTATCTTTTGATTTAAGAAGTTGACATTGATCTGGGTGTATTTAAAATCATACCTAATGTTATGAAAGAAGAAAATAAACGCATCTCTGTTGCTTAGCTCACCAGGCTTGTAGACAGAAGCACTCCCAAAATTAGAGCCAGCCAAATAGTCAGTGGATTAAAGCTTTTGCTTAGACAGACACAGGGGCCAGGATTTGATACTCAGCTTGCCATGCAGACCCTGCCCCAGGGCATGCTGAGACAGTGATGAGAACTGGGTGTGGTAGCGTGTACCTCTAATCCCCGTACTAGGGAGGCTGAAAAACAGGTAGGATCACTACAAATCCAATCTGTGTAGTGAGATCCTATAGACCCTACACTAAATACATTTTTTAAAAAGTCTCTCTTTGCTTGGCTCAAAGAAGAAAGAGCTAGAAGACTAGCACCACTCTGCTGTCCTTTGCACAGATAACAGATTTTAGCTTTCTAATCCCCGGTATTTGATACATTTTGACATACATTTCACTCACTAAAAATGTTCTAGCAATTTTAAGAAAAACAAGTTATCTCTTGGTTTAAGAAGTTGCCATTGATCTGAGTGTATTCAAAAATCATCACACCTAATTTTATGAAAGAAGAAAAAGTGTTGCCCATTATTTTTAATATACTAGGAATGTCTGATAGAACCTGAAGGAAAATGTTATTTAACTAGCAATTAATCCACCAATTGTTGGATTACATAAATCTACTAAAGCAGTAGCCATAGCTATTCTATTTTTTAATGCTCACTACAAAGTGTATGAGGATTTTTCGTTCTGTGCCTGGGATCAAATCCAGAGACTTATACAAGTTACCCTGAGCTTCACTGACCCGGGGGCAGAGATATTTGTTGGCAGTATTTTTCTAAACTTTTAACATATGTTCACCTTCCTTTCTGTTTTGTGTCTGTGTCTGCTTTGACATTTGGAAAGCTTACACCCCTGTTCTAGCCATTATTGTAACTCTAAAACTAATAGTAACTATCAACCCTCTGTCCGTAAGTCACATCAATTGACTTTTTGGGGAGAATAATGATAAGCTAATGAATTTTCTCTTTCCCTTTCACTGTTTCAGCTGGGTCAATTCACAGCATCATATTTTCTAGCATCTACCATTCTCCAGTGTCATCATCCTCCACTTTAAAATGTGAGAAATGTCATTGCATTTATACCCCATTTTCACTCCGCTTCTTCCAGCTTCAGCTTTAATAAAGCACATAATCTACTCTGCAACTGTTTTCTTCATATGGCACTTAGTCTCTGTCCTATAAGTCAAAGAATTCATTTCTTATCAAGTATTTGTTTCGTCTTGTTTTGATTTTTGTTCTAATTTTTGCAACTGTATATCAATGGCCTAAAGATTTCCCCCAGTGTGTTCTCTTAAATGAAGGTGCCTAGAAAGTATGTTTCATGGCCTCCATTTCCTAAAATGCTTTTCTGCTTCGTTTGGATAGCATTAGCAGTTCGGTTGGATGGAAGGTGGTTAAGTGTTATTTTCCATTTCTGAGGATTTTTAAAGGGATACTCTCTCTTTCAGCATTTCTTAAAGCTATTTCCTCACCTTGTTCATGATTTAAACATTTTTCCTTTTTCAACGCAGTGGACTTCTCCTTTATCATCTAGTATGTTATGTCAACATATTAACCATTCTAGGTCCTTTCTTTCCTGGAATATAGAGTGACCTTTCAAGTGTA
>PVKN010028282.1:0-13288 GCA_004027915.1 Capromys pilorides
AGCACAGGTAGACTTTAGGAAAATGGTATATTTTTAGAGAAAGAGAAATTGAAAATACCTCTTCACACACAAAGGTGGCAAGCACCAAAATGGCAGCCACACTGACTGAGCCCTCAGATTACACTGAGCAATTAACTGGATCTCTCACGTAATATCCTTGCCTACCTCTGAGGTCAATGTGCTTGTACAGATTGGTTGGGCTTTGTCTACCTACTTCAGAGAGCAGTAGGTCCCTATGAACTACTTAGGTGGTTGTCTCCAATAAATTTGTTTAAAGACCCTGAGGTCTTTCTCAACCCCTCATCCATAGTCTGAACTTTAGGTGGGCACACTGAGAGTGTGTTACATCCTCTTGGGCTAAAATTTGAAACTGTATGGATTTTACCAACAGCTAATCATTAAGAGAACAAAGGAAAAACTCACATCTTCTTTGCTTGTCAAGTAGCCCTGCACAAGCTGTCTTCAGACCTGGTACTGACTAACTCTCCCTTCACATTCCAACTAGGTCACTTTGGGTTTGCTGTCCTGACCTTTAGGAGAACAGTCTGACCATGCATCACCACTATGATATGCTGTGTTGCTACAGGGCCCAAAGCAAGATGCCAACTAGTCACAGACTAAAATCTCTAAAATTAACATTATTTTATCAACTGATCATCTCAGGTATTTGTTCTAACAACAAGCTGATTAATGGATGAACTGAGCTAATATATTATTGGGACTTGGTTCCTCTTAGTCACTTCTGTCCCATTGTCTCCTTCAGATATTCACAATATTTTTTTTCAGATATGAAGAATTTAATTTTATAGTAAATTTTAAAATACAACAAACATGAATAATGAGATGAACTAATGAATAGTTTCAAACTCTTAGGTGATCAATATATTTCAGTATCCACTGAGGGAGAAAACAGGTCTACCAGTATGTCTGAGTGGACTCCTTATAGTTGTTCTGCTGTCCTTAGGAGACCCTGAACCCACAGATTAGGAATCATAAATAATAGGGGTAAATTCTAAAACTGCTTGCCCTTGGGCCATATAGACAAAGCAATTTAATGATAACTATTCTAGATCATTAAAATTATATTTCAAAGTAGCAGTCTATAAAAATCAAACATTAGCAAATTGCAGATTCTCTTTTTAGATACAAATGAATGCTCTGGAATCCTTTTCTTGTATCCAGTGCATCACTGTACACAGCACCTGAGAGCTGAGGCTCCCATTTCAGAGCTCATGGCTCTAGGAAACACCCTAAGCACTGGCTGGAAAGTGTGATCAGTGCCAGCAGTCAGCCAGTTCATTTTGTCCAGAAGAAGAAACCATATGGACTAAGCTTACATTGAATTGCTTGCCTTTGGTTGAATTGTTTCTACTGGGAATTATCTTGGCATCTGTAGACACAGCCTTCACAAAGCCAGCTTTTGCACAGGGGCCTGGGGTACCTCCTGGCTGGGATTCCCCACACCCCTCTTTACAGGCTTCGATCTGCAGAACGGGCCTCTGTTTCTTAGCCCCAGGGTATGCTCTTTGAAGGAGAGGCTTGCAAGGTCAAGACAAAGACAAGCAAATGTTCCAGGTACAAATGTTCCAGGAGAAAATGCAGCAAAGAAGACAGGAAGAGTGAAAATATTTCTAAGAAAGATGCTCAAAACTAGATCTATGTTCAGAAAAGTATCTGTGAGAGAAATAAGATGGAGCACAAAACTTGTAGGTTTCTTTGATTAAAATGTTTTCTAAGTCGGAAAAAACAAACACATTTTCTCTGTACTATTAGAAAATAGAATCTGTTTGATGAATTAACTTAGCAGATGAAGAGGAAGAAATTTCCACATAAACAAGTCAGATATTTATTCTACAATATTAAATTACCTATAATTATTTTTCAAAGTCATATCAAATTGGAAGAATACACAAACTATGAAGAATAGTGTTTTAAAATGAGTTCTGATTTCTTCTGGCTTAAAGAAATATCAGCTTGCGATCCCTACCCGAGGTCTTCCAAGGCACGTCATTCCGGATGTCTTCGTGATGCTCTAATCTACATTAGCAGGGATGTCTGCAACTCTTTAGCACACGATACTAGGTGATGCACGGGCCTCTGTAATCACTGCTGAAATGCTATGATGGGGTGACAGCAAACGCCTCCTACCAAGAAACTATAGTGCCATCTTTAAGAAGGATCTCTTCTACTCAGGGTATCTCTTCAAGAGTTCGTTGTAACGTATGACAGGTAAACAAAGCTGGTTTGGATTGCCTCTGCTGACCGTAATTCCCATCCAACAAGTATGGACAACACCAGGCAGGAGAGAAGCTGATCACAGCTGGCCCCAGGGGCAGGAATGGGCTGGTTATTTGGCCCACTGATACCACTCTGGCTATTTCACCATTCTGACCTCATTCTTCCCTCTCTAGAATCTTCCAAACTGCTGTGCTGATACTAATTTGCTCACTGTTAGCCAGTGAGTGCTTCCTGTGGCTGCGTACACAAGAGCTCCATACCTGTCTGGGTTGGGGACCGCAAAGGAGGTTGCTGTAGCCACCTAGGGCTGGGGGAGGCACCCAGAGCATATGAGGTTACTGAAGAGAAACCTCGGGACCACCTGGCTCACCTTGCTTTGCTATTACGCACGTGTGCTGACGCAGCAAGAATAGGGCCCGTGTGATGTGGTGAGGGGCCGCCCTCTGACCCTGCTACCTTCGTCACTGTACCCATTCCATCATCACATGCCAACACTACTAGTAAGGTTACATCTGTAAGGAACAACCTGAGACTAAGGAAGGGAGAGCAGAGCTACACAATTCCTTTACCAGTTATCATAAATATGAGCTTTCTCATAGATAGGGCAAAACAAATGCCTGGCCTGAGCAAACCAAACAGATTGAGAGATAGAGCAAATACAGGCCACAACAATTGTAATATAGAGAAATGGACAATTGTGGTGTTCAAAGATATTATGAAAGTGATACTTTACTTTAAAAGAGACAAGAACAGTGGGCCGGCCAGATAGATCAGCAGATTAAAGTGACTACTTAGGCAGACGTGGGGGGTGGGGGTTCAATTTCCAGCTTGCTGTGCCGGCCCCTGGGGCACGCTGAGACAGGGATTTCGACTGGGCTGAAAACAGGAGGATCACTACAAGTCCAATCTGTGTAGTGAGACCCTGTAGACTCTACTAAATGAGAGAGAAAGAGACAGAGAGACAGAGAGACAGAGAGAGAGACACAGAGAGACAGAGACAGACAGAGAGAGACAGAGAGAGAGACAGATGGAGACAGAGACAGAGAAACAGAGACAGAGAGAAATAGAAACAGTGCTGTCTACTTTCCATTCCAATGTGGATTGACACATCCGGATTTGAGCTCTGCATCAACACGTCGCTTTGTACAACAAACATGCTCCCTAAAGAGAACCTATCCGCCACTTCGTACTGTAGATATGCTGCTATTCCACAGCACTTAGGAGATAAACACCACTCCAGTTAAAGTCACAGTAGAGAACCTTCCATCCTAAGTGGGCACGCACTCTTTCCTACTCTAGGACAAACTGATAAGAACAAAGCTTGGGCTGCAGAGGGGAATGATGGGAGCTACACAGAAGGCAAACAAGAAATGCTTTAAAGCTCCTACGATCTATATTTTGGTAAGTGAAAAAAAAAAAAAAAGATAATTAGATTGGCGAATGGAAAAGAGGACAAAAGGGATCTGGAAAAATGACAAGAAAGAGCAGAACAACCAGAAGGGAGCAGCGGATAAGGACAGGCACATTGGCACCAAAGCAGTGGTGACAGCATACAAAGTTTCGTTGTGGGCGCTAAACCTCTCCTATTGAGCTTTCCGGTGTCAACATCCTGAGAGACACCAGCAGCATAGCAGCTCTGGGAAAAGGACACCTCACAGAAAAATTCCGCACTGTTCTGGAGCTCCTTCTCCAGAGCCACCAGGGACAGAGCTTCCTCTAGGAATGTTTACCTCACACGAGAGCTCCTTCCTTCCTGTTTCACCATAGGTCCACAGCACCTTATTAGCAATTCCAAAATCCAAAGATCACCTCTCTTCAGACGCAGGCAAGCAGGGTTTTATAGGTATTGGTAGCAAATCATGACCTTCCCTGAGCTCTTATGAAACAGCAGTTTTTCTTTATCCATTCAACATCCCCAGTCACACTTTGGGGGTTGCAGAAGAATGAATATGTTTGATCCCAGAAGGCGCCCTCCTTCTGCTGAGGGAACTGTTACAAAGGGTATAGGCAACAGCATTTCTCAGGGCAGCTGCCTCTTCAGCGCTGGAGACTTCCCTGTCCCAAGGGCAGAGCTTAAGCACCCTGCATGGCTTTTATCTAGAACATTCTCCTGATCCTCCACTGAATTTTAAAGTTAAGAAAATGGAATGAGTTGATGCAATGTAATATTTTGGCATTGGAAAGTAAAGCCATATGCACGCAAAAGACTCAGAACGAGACTCCTTTTCAAAGACCTCCTTCCAGGACAAGTACTTTCCTTCATTACCAACAATTTTAACTTTAATCATTTCAAAGCAATTTTCCTGTTCAAGACTTAGCTTTAATCAGAATGCATTTTCAGGTCACCCCATGGCCCCTTCACGATTCTCTCTAGATAACTGCACAACGATGCATAATCATTCTAGTCCCCACAAGACACCCTCAGCAAGGAGTTAGTTCAACGTTTTATGCAAAAATAGATACAAAACAGGCCTCTAGGGGTATCTTCAGCTAATTTTCATGAATTAATTTCCCAGGATTAATGTTTATGCACCAGTTTCTTTACCACATAGTCAAATCACTAGAGTTGAAGTGGTCTAACTCTTTATTTTGCAGCTTGATTAAGCAGGTGATGAAATACTTGAATATAATTTGGATAGTTAGCAACTCACAGCTTTCACAATAATCCACTGTGGATGGATGACATTATTGACTGAGGTCTCACTGTTTACTTGTGTTCTCTCTTAGTAGCTGGTGTCCCACATGCTACTTTTATGTTGGAAATAAAACTTGTCATAAACACACAAGGAGAGAGGTATAAAATTTTTATTGCCATTGATATTGTCTTAAACCATATCTAGACCAACTGGGCAGCAGCCATTGATAGAGCTAGTGTAGATTTGCCTCAACAAGGTGTCTGTTGGGCTGCTGGGTCTGAGGTGGAGGAAAGCTATGAGGGAGTTTTCTGATGGGGTTACCCAGGTTCATCTTAGGTTCCCATCTGGCATGCAGCCTCTGTCTATCCATCTGTCCCCACTTCCATTCTCTCTTGTATCCCTTCTTTCAAAATGAAAGTGAGGAGGCTTATAAAATCAATCACCAGAAACAAGAGACAATAAGTAAAAGTGACAGCGACAAAGGCCAAGATAGCACTGTGGATAGCCCTATTCCTAAGGCTCTATTTAGCCATCTGAGCGCAAAGTGAAAAGCAAAACATTCTAACTTGACATCTCTCTTTAATGAGAGCAAGAAATGTCCAAGTTGTAAGGGAAGCTAAGCTTTTGTCTGGTTAAATTTCTAGAAGATATTTCTGACATAAGACCATGGCGGGTGCCCTCCAAAAGGCAGAAGGCTTCTGACAAATTGATGAATATTGTTCTGCAAGCCACTCACGTGATACAGATTCAGGTACAATATTCTAGAGACCTCACGGATTCCTATAACAAGAATGTGGGCTACCTGCAGGCTAGAGTAGACAGGACATCATTTAAATTATCTTTCTAAATATCCTTGCTACCCTGATATATAAGCCTTGTTCTGAGTCATTTGTGGCTGGAGATAAGCCCTGATCTCAAATTATTGTTTCACATCTGCAAGTGAAGAGTGCATCTGCGGCAGTGACTCTGTCATCTGCCTTTCTCCTCAGGCTGGAATACCTGGCAAGAGTGCTCAGAGCTACCACTGGGACTCTTACCTTTCATTGGACTCCTACACCTAATTCCGGAGAATTGTGTTACTAAAAACTACAGTAAAATAAAAGGTCATTGGAAAAGTGATAGGAACCTCAGCAAAAATTTTAGGCTTCTAAGCTGGAAGAAACAGATCTGCTAGGTACTTGAAGTCTTCAAGATGCTCAGAGTGTAGCTGGACACAAATCATGAAGACCAAGAGAGCCATAGCATGGTGCCCATGGCAACCCCAGCCATACTGACAATCACACCTCTGTGCGAGTCTCCAAGAGAGTCCATACTGCTGCTGCCTACGCCTCATGCCTAATAGTCCCTGTGTTCTTTCTCTCCAACCTCCATAGCTAAGAGATGTACTTGACTGGGGCTCCACATGTGGACACTCACATCTGGGACAGTAAGTATGAGAACAGTGATATAATGGCACAGTTTGATGGCGGATACATGAGCACCATGAAGATTAACTGGCAAAGAAAACAACAGCCATCCTCAGGATCTGGTTCCTGTGGTGTGGCAGAAGAATCCTGAGCCCATTTCTTTTTTTTTTTTTTTTACCCCACCCCTTGTGTGCTACCAAGATCCTTTCCTTTTTCTGATTAAATTAGGAGTAAAAATTACAAATCAGAGTGAGTTCATGTTGTTGTTGGCAATGAAGATCCTTGGTAGGTACAATGCTGTGGGAACGGTGACCAAAAAAAATCTCTAATAGTAATAAAAATTCAGTGTAATTCACTCCTAATGCAACTGGTAAGGAAATCAAAGCTCAGAAATGCTTCCTACCACCTATGTAGTTGGAGTCGGGACACAAATTTTACCACTAACTCTAAGTTCAAAGCCCTGTTTGCTACACTTGTCAGTGAAATAAGGTTGAGAGCCCTAGAAATTGCAATGCTTGGCAAAGGGACCTGCATCCATGTTTGCCAAGCCTGCTTTTACCCAGGGGAAAAGTGGGGTCTTTCATTTTCTACAGCAAAAAACAAATACTGCACATTAAGGTTTGTACACAGCCATGTCACTCTATTTGAGAAGTGTTGCTGATTTGTAGCAGCAGGGCACGTTATGAGCCACTGGGCTGTAAGGAACATTTGCTGGCAATGACAAGAAAGCTAGTGCTTATTATAGCAGCACGACAGTATCGATGTGTATAAAAGCCTCTGGAAAATGAAGAAATGTGGTAAGATACTAAAGTAAACCCCTACTCAGCACAACACATGTGAAGGCCTCCCAGGTATGAAACACAGGGAAAAGTGTTTGAAATTTGCTAACATGTAGGACACGTCAAACTGACTCACAACTTGCAACTCAGAGGGGAAGACAACTGCCATTCACTTGATCCACGGGGTGGATTTGGCAGAAGTGGAGGGCTACAGGCTTCTGGCAATGAGAGTAAGCTTGTGAGTAACAAAGCACTGAAGAACTAGAGTCAGGTTCTAAACTACAACTGGAGAGGCTGCCTCTCAGCATAACGTAAAGAAACAGAATTGAGGACCAGAGTGGTAGAGCAACAGGCCGGCAGAGGTTGGCGGGGCACCAGTGAGAGTTAGGATGTGCACAGGAGAAAAGGAAAGACTGTCAAGGTACAATCCCAGTTTTCTCCCGTGGCATAGCGGCCCTTCACAAGTGTGCCTATGTCCACTTTTTTACTCAGCTCCTTCACAGGCCATGCTTGGTTTTCTGCCTCCCAGAAGGCTTCCTGTTCTTTTTCCTATGGCTGTGTGCACTGAGCTCTAATCATGATCAGAGGCACAGTTGTGGTCAACTTAGTGTCTTTTCTCCTGTCAGGTATGGGCTTCTTGAAGGGAGCGTTACCTCACACATTCCAAATACACAGTGAAAGAGTAGAAAGAAGCTCCAAAATGTTTCTCAGTTGATTAAATGAAACCAGAGACCATGTGGCTATGGAGTGGGTTGTGGAAGGATCAGGAGCAGATCTGGGGGTGGTGAATATTGTGTTGGATTATTCAAACTTCGATGCTGTCCTGGTTATGGGAAGACTTCCTGCACACAGCTGACAGTTCAGGCAGGAGTGTGAAGTAGGAGTCAGAGACTGAGGAACTATCTGCTGCACTCACCAAAATGCAAATTATCACCTAGAGAAGGAGAAGCCAAGGGTGCTAAAGACTGACACAGAGGAAGTACAGTATTTCCAGGGTGAAGCTAGCAGGCTGCCTGCCGGTCATACACAGCAATAACACACTGGCACAGAGGGTAACACTTCCATCCCTTGCTGGAGCCCATGAAACGTATGCCCAAGTGGAATAGACTGCTCAGCCTATAAAAAGGAAGGCATTGGGATGAGGGACAGCAGAACAAAGCAAAAACAGAGGAAGAAATGTTCCAAGCCTCAACTGTTCATTCTTTTAACTCAGTTTAAAGAACACAGAATAACGCCAATGAAACCTTTAAAATTCTGAAAATTATATTCACACAACATGATAATATGTCTCTGGATATATGCATATGACTCACATTAAATATATCATGTAACATGAACTAGCAAAGTAATTAAAATACTTCCTTCCAATGGAAATAGATTTTTTTCCCTCCCAAAAAGGTGAGTGAAATGCTTTCTTAATATTTTAGCTACATTTTTATGAATCATTCAAGCTCTTACTATAACTGGGGTCAGAATTTCTTGCCCATATGAAATAATCATGCTATCATGGTGGCAACGTCCCATTTATGAGGAATCATTATAAATATTTAGTTTAAATATTATGATCTAACTTGGAGAAAAACTACTTTTTCTCCAAGTAGCTACTAAGTAAAGCAAAAATTAAACAACTATTAGTGTTCTTACCATTTGTGGAACTGGTGATTGAACTCAGGTCCTTATGTTTGCTACTGTAAAGAATCTACCCGTCTTATTGGGCAGTCACCTTGAATAGTCTGAATGACCAATGAAGTAATCCTGCTATGATCCTTTTTAAAATCATATTGGTCTAAAGAGTCTCAGTATTGACAGAAAGCTCCTGAGTATACAGACCTCATTGTTAGGGAGAATTAAGTTAAGGGAGTCATTTTGGCTTTGTAAGCTTTATTTTGCTTCCATGGTTTTTCTCACACATAAGTTATCTGGCTTTTGTATTTTGATTGAAGTAGTTAATTCACAGAATTCTGTTGAGGAGTTTTCAACATTTGATCAATAAACGCACTGGCATCAAGCCAGGCTCTGGGATGCTCTGTGTGAGATACTCAAATGTCAATACAGTGAAATTGCTAAAAGTAAATAACACTTTGTCTTTTGATTATGAATGGGAATGGTTATTGTTGAAATTCAATGACACCAAAATATGCAGAAGTACATGGGCAATCCCTATCAAAGATGACACATGAACATTGAGATAAGGGCTGGCAAAATAGCTCATTGGATTAAAGAGCCTGCAAGCAGGCATAAGGGCCAGGGCTTGGATACCTGGGCCTGGCATGCTGGTCCTGCCCTAGGGTGCACTGAGATGGCAATTGAGACTGGGAGTGGTGGTGCACGCCTATAATCCCAGCTCCAATCTAGTAGTGAGACCCTGTAGACCCTGTAAACCCTTCCCAAAAATAAAAAAAGAAAAGAAAACATTGAAATAAATAATGACAGGATGAGTACACAAGAAGAAATTCCACATGGCTAACTATATAGCTTCTCTGCAGAAAACTTTTGTAACCCAAGTTGCCGATTCATAAGTAGACTGAATAATTTTGAGCCACATCTCTTTCTTGCACATGGGATGTGTCTATAACAGATGAAAGGCTGATTATTTTAATAGGAGCCTAAGCAAAATGTAATAAGTAAATCAACTTTTCACAGCAAAATTATGAATTAGCTGTTATTCATAATTATGAATTATCCACTGTTAGAAATGATATGTGAGTTTACAGTGCAGATGATTTAGCCCTGACTCTGATTTGTAATTTTCTTTGTCTTTAAAAAAGCAATTCAGTTGCTCATTTATTTATTTTTAGTGTTTTGAGATAGGATCTCACTATACGTTCCAGGCTGGCCAGAAACTCACTAGGTATCCCAGAATAGCCTCAAACTCACATCAGTCCTCCTGCTCAGATTCCCAGTCCTGGGATTACCCGTATGTGCTACCATGCCCAGTGGTTGTGTGATGTATTTAGATGGATTCTTGCAGTGCAAAAGTCTGACATTGTCTGGCATAACTCTTGATACTTTATAAACCCAGAGATAATGTCAAAGTGGCTTCAAGCCTAAAAGGGAACAGACGTCCCTGGCTTTGTGTCAAAGTGGAAACACGTGCTGCCTCGTTGGACAAAGAGAGGTTTGGCCACCGGTTCTCCACAGCACACTCAGAGTCAGACACTCATTGTTGCCATGTCTTCGATAAAATATGATAGAGTAAGGACTCATAAAACGCCAGAACTAGAGCCTGTCCTGTCTTTAGAAGAAGTTTTTTTCATGAAAATTCTTGGCTAAACCTATTTAGCCAGCTACAACCAGAACTAACTGGCACTTGGGATCATGGTTTCAAAGAATTTTTTCTTTTACCTTTGAATGATTTTTCTCCAGTTGGTTTTCCCCTATTTTCTGAAACTCAACATGACAAGCTTCATTATTTTAAAGAAATTGTAATGTGGGCCTGGGCCTGTGAGGTGGGCATCCTAACCCAAAATAAATCCATCAGCCAAAGATGGAAAACCCCAATGATACCAAAATAACAGCTGAGCACCTGTGCTCCTGGAATGCTTCAACACAGAAAGCTCAAGGAAGAACACGGACTGAGTGTCCACCTCAGAACAGCCAGCATGGACTTCACAGTTAGAAATCAAACTTGGGATCTAGACTCCAGAGATTAATACTAGTACCACTGTACACAAATTACTTGCTTGGGCTTTTCTCATTGTCAGATGGAAATAATTCTGAGTCTATACATTATCATGAGAGGTAAATGGCGTATTTTGCAAAGCTGTAGCAGAAGGCCTGCCATAAACTGTGACACCTCCATGGGAATTGGGAATTCAGGAACTGAACCACAGTAAGCCCAAGTAAGACAATATGGCATTGGAAAGAGCTTATTATCCTATTATTAACTGCTAATGGAGTAAAATTAGGAGTTACATCTTTGAGAAAAAAAAAAAAAACCACACGTATTTGGTTAGCTTCTGGTAGTGGTATACAAACAACTGTCCTTCTTAGAAAATCTACCAAAAAAGAAAATGTACCTGCCATGGCAATAATACACAGTTGCTGTTATGTTTCATTCGTTGATACAAAGCTGGACTTTAAAGGAACTTTTCTATGTGCCGAGATGAACTCAACAAAAATGAAATCCTTTGGATTAAGGTAACATCCCTGAAAGATCTCTGCCTCTGGTAAAGGCATTTGCAGTAATGAACACAAGAAGAACAGAGGGCCCTATTGTTGCTTTAAATTGAACATTTGACAGAATGCGAAGAAATGGCTCTTAGTTAAACAACCAATATTTTCTTGATTTTCTCCCAGCCCTTCAATGCCAAGGAAAGGTCCATTAGAAGCATGAATTTTCTTAGGAAGTGACACTGCATTATAAATGGTGTCAGTGCCTGACCACTGACCCATTCTTCAAACCCTGCTGGCTTCAGCCTTTTCTGTTCAACGGAACCGCGCTCTTGCACATCACCCCCTCTTTCAGTGGCCTATCTTCAGTCCCCATTATTTGACCTGCCTGATTTCTTTCTAGTACAAAGCCCTTCCTGGTGACTTCTCATCCTAGCACTCTGTACACACTCAACAACATTCTGTGACAGCATCATATCTCTGTTTTCTGAAAGGAGCTACTACCTGAGGTTATGACTTCATTTTCTGTCCTCGTTGCATAATGCTCCTGGTGAACTCAACCCCTGCCATGCTGCAAATGACTCTCAACTCCTATGATACCAGCTCCAGTCTCTCTGCTGGCCTTTAGACCCAATTCCCAGGGGCCAGTGAAATGGCTCATCTGTCCCAGGTGATGCCGCTCATCATCCAAGCATAGCCTACAATCTGCCTGCCTATCTTCCGCAAGCCCTCAAATGCGTATCAGCTGCTATTCTCTTCATCTGGAAGGTCCTCCTTTTGCCAACTTTAACTGTTACCTTAGAGACATCAATTAGACTCCCTTCTTCACCTCACTACCTTCTATCTAATTAGTCACCAGATCCTTCCTTGCCTGAGTCCCTCTGCTGCTCTTCCTTCTTGCTGCCTTGATTGAGAGACAGCTTCTGATTTCCTCTGCCACGAATGAGCACAGTAAGTAACCTTTATATCAAACTTCCCAATTCCAATCTTGTCATCTTCCGATTACCACGCACACTGGTGCCAGGTTAATTTTCCAAAGTTTTCCATCCATCAGCTCATTATTAGGATTAACACACTGCTGTAGTTTTTCACTTCTTACTGACATAAATGCAAGACACACAGCATGGCTTCATGATCCATTGGTGCTATGCCCACCTGTCTCCCTTCTTCATTCTTCTCTTTCACTATTCTCCTACCTTGTACCCCCAAATAAGCTCAGCACAACTTCTTCTGGGTGACTTCATTACTCATGAAATCTTGAGAACTATTGCCCTCAGCTACAACCAAACTTAAGTAGTCACAATTACATTCTGGTTATTCTGTGTCCATGCTTCTGTTTTGTTCTTTGTTACTCTTCATCACTATCTCCAAATCCTAACCATCTATCAATATACGGCAATATTTTATATCAAGTTGTTTAAAAACAACTCCCCCACAGCAATCTATGTCTTTCTCATTAATCTAGATATATATAAGCCATTTCTTCCTGAAGGACCATAAGTCCTCCAAAACAAAATTCATGTTTATCTTTTTTATTCCTGAAATAAGAATCTTATGCATAGCAGGAAATCAACAAAATTTTTCATAAAAAAGTGATAAATAATGCCATTCTCTTAGATAAAATAAACTTTGAGAGAAGCCACAAAAAGTGCCTGGCAACATATTAATTTTAGCATGAAATGTACTTCATAAAATAAAGATTTATTCCTTAATGATTATAGAATATATTTTTAAAGAATTTATAAAAATCAAGGGGCCAGGGAGATAGCTCAGTGGCATAAGTTCCTGCTTCAGAAGCATAAGGTCCTCAGTTTGATCCCTGGTACCGCAAGTATAAACAAAAATATTAACCAGCACTTTCGGGCCAGCCAAATAGCTCAGTAGGTTAAAGTGCCTGCAAGCAGGCACAGGGGCTAGGGTTCAGTCACTAGGCCTGCTGTGTCAGCCCCACCTCAGGCACTTGCTGAGAGGGCAATTGAGACTGGGTGGGGTGGCCCAGGCCTGTAATCCCAGCTCTTGGGAGTCTGTAAGTAGGAGGATCACTACAAGTCCAATTTAGTGGTGAGATCCTGCACACTCTGTAGACACTTCTCTTAAAAAAAAAAAAAAAAAAAAA
>PVKN010028283.1:0-13286 GCA_004027915.1 Capromys pilorides
CAAAAAAAAAAAAAAAAAAGTTACTGTATACACATCGTTCTCCTAGCAGGGCCCCCAGGTTCCAGCTTTTTATCCACATCATGGACAGGGCCCATCCAAAGGGCAGTTTCTTCCTTCCCTGGCTTCCTTCAGAGGAACAGAATTCTCATGCTTCATCCTTGGAGGTCCTGCCTATATTCTTCTTGCTCCTGCCATGTGGTCAATGTCTCAGCCATATTGAGCTTACATTGTCCAGTACCTCTGGACTTGTCCCTTCTTCTGCCTGTTTCTCTTGTCCCTTGTGGCAGAGAAACAGGCAGAAGAAAAAAGGAAAAGGGGCTTTATTATAAAGGGAAAAGGGGCTTTATTATCTTGGAGTACATGGAAAGAATTTGGGAAGATAAGGAATTCTCTGGATTGGAACAAAGGAAGGCTGAGGCTTTTATGGCCTTTCGTCAGGGTGGGGTTTAAGGGGGATGCTTAGATATACCTGAGGAGCTGATTGGGGCCTTCCCTGAGGTAGCAGGACAGGTGAAAGGAAATTGCATCCTGGGCTGAGTTAGAGAAGAAGGGGGAGGTGGTCTTTGGGAAGATAAGCTGTTGTTTTAAGGGCTTCAGCCATATTAGATGACCGCTATAATGATTCAGCAATCCATACTAGGGCCAGAACCTATCAGACATGAGGCTGGAAAAAGCCCAGGTCATGGACAGTGTTGGACTGCAGTAGTGAAGGAGTGTGCTCCTGGGGCCAGGGAGAAGTCTGCAGCATAGAATGGGAGTCTTCTGCAGGAGCTTCTCAGGACTTTCCAAACCAGCATCTCTGTGACTTCACATCAGCTTCTTGGAACTCACAGCTGGGCAAGGTCCTCCATATAGGTTTCTGTCTATTGGGTTTGGGCCAGGAGCTTCAGGAACACTGAACTGTAGTTCACTCCTCACTTCTATTCAAGTCATGTATTCCAGACTCTTGAGACTTCAGAGGAAAGCTGAGGGGTAGAAATCACTTGTTCTCTGTGGGGCAGCTAGTTCTTTTGGGAACAATGTCTCTCTTCTGCAGAGTAGTTTAACCAAGAAAGAGCAGCATGACAGGGCCATAGACTGTGAGATCCACCATCAGTCAGCACTGTAAAGATTGGTAAGGGTTAGAGAGAGTAAAGGACTTGTCTAAGATTACAGAGTGAGCCTGAGACATGCTCACAGCCACTAGGAAGGTCACCTTCCTATTAGGGCTCCTCTTCCAGTATAACAGAACCATTACTTCTGTCATCAAAAACCTACAAAGGAGCAACTAGACTCCTAAGGAAAGCAGAATTCACTTTGTCATATTGAAATTTTTGATCATGCCTATCTTCAAGAGCTTATTAAAGTATGTTTATAAAATGTACATAAACTAATTTTCTTCTTTTTCTCTTTCCTTCTTCAATGACCTGGCCTCCTAGAATTCTTGCATGAATAATCTCATTTGTAAACACTCCTTTTTGTCCACTCCCTTGTGGACAGCATGAGAAAAGGATCACATTAGTTCTTGGGTTATTTTGTTAGCTCAGGTTTGCTTCCCCTAAGGCTCTGCTTTCCCTCACCATGTGTGGATTGTTAGGGGTACAAGTCAGGGTTGAGACAGGCTTGTCCATGCAGGCTACTCTTCCCTCTGGCCAAAGCAATTGGTCTGGTAGATGGGCAGGTGACTGACTCCTCATGACCAGTCAGAGCACTTTCCTGGGATTTATGCAAACAGAAACTCTCTCATGTCTATAGCAATATAAAGGTAGAGCAATAGCTCTGTTCTTTACCTGCACCAAGAAAGCTCCTCTGCAATAGAAAATAACAAAGCCTTCCTACAAGTGAAAGCAAACCCAGAAGATAGAAAAAAGAGGATCCTGAGCCCTTGGTTTAAGCTCTAGACTCAGTCATGCCTAAAGCCTGTGTTACTTCCTAGGGATATCCAGCCTCATGAATCCAGTAATGCTCTTTATTCTTTATTATTGATTATACTGGGGTTTTTTCTTCACACCTGAGGTTCCCAAAACTAATGCAAGGTGCTTTTTCAGAGTCAGCCTTTTTATACAACAGCTGGCAGCCACACATTCCCTGCTTTGGACCACTTTGGGTATAGTGTTCATGCATTTATTTTCTCTCACTGAGGATGAAGGCTCCAGCTTCAGGATGTTGTGTCTTCTCCCATCTTCCCTACACTATCTCTTTTAGATCTTGGGACAGAAGAAAGCTGGCCCCCAGAACCTTCTGTGAGCTCAAGGGTGGCCAGAGGCCTTGCGATCTTTTGAGTTATACACAAGGCTGTCTGAAGATGGAATAATGGGGGCTTTCTCACCCAAGGGTTCTGATCATATCATACTGTTTTTCCAAAACCTTCAGTGAATTTTTACTGCCCATAGAGAAAAGTACAGCTAATTCTTTAGCCTAGTCTTTAGGCCTCTGCACAGTCTGCCTTAATTTTCTCATCCTCTTTTTCTTGTCTCTAGATTCTTGCTTCTGTGGTTTCTCCTCTTCTTTCTTGAATATTCACCTGTGAAAGTCTTTCCTGCTTTTCTAGGTCCTGTCCAAGTACCACCACTTATGGAAAGCCTTCTCTAGCTCCCTAGCAACCACCCCTCTTTTGTGGCCCATCATATAATGTGATTTATATTAAGTATATTACTTCTCATGTCCGACTATGTTCTCCTTCCCCAACCCATCCCATCCTAGAATAGGTAACTCTGAATTCATCCTTTAGGTCTCACCCCAATAACACTTGCTGAAGGAACATTTCTTTCTGCTATTCTCTGACAAAGTCTGTTGCCTTTGTCTGTGTTTGTTCACAGCACCTAAAGCCATTGTCGGCCCAACAGTTCTTATTACACTTTATAATCAAAGATTGATTATTATAAATGCTTAGTTAATGCTTTACAGCTCCATTAGAACACATGCTTCCTGAGGGCTGGGACCCTTGGTAGCTAGAACGGTACTTGGAATGCTTCCAGTCAATATTAGTGTGCTTGGTATTGGCAGAGCAGTGGCAGAATGCATAGTTACACATGAACAGGTGAGTAAATGAACGACTAGGGCCTGTGGAGACTGCGCAGCAGTCTGAGTACCTTCCTGGCAAGTACAAGGACCCAGGTTCCATCTCTGGTAGTACATGCAGTGCCCATCCCAGAACTCTGGGCATGGTGGCCCACACCTGTAATCACAGCACTGAGGAGGCTGAGACAGGAGGATCACTGTTAGTCTGAGCTGCGTAGCTAAACCCTGTACCAAATAAATAAATAAACAAACAAACAAATATGTGATTTTTTTAAAAAATAAAAAATTTAGGGCTGGCCAAAAATCTCAGTGGATTGAAGTGCCTACAAGCAGGCATAGGGGCTGGAGGTTCTATCCCTGCACCTGCTGTGCTGGCCCCAAACCCGGGGCACATTGAGGCAGCAATTGAGACTGGGCATGGTAGCACATGCCTGTAATCCCAGCTCTTGGGAGGCTGTAAATAGGCAGATCACTATGAGTCCAATCTAGTAGTGAGACCCTGAATACCCTATAGACCCTTCTCTAAAATATATATAAACAGACAACAATATACATTATATCAAATATTGGGAATGTACTACTAATGTGTTTTGAAACTGTCACATTGTTATTTCTTATTAAAAGTAATAATATATATAAATAAATAGTAAATAAATACATAAAAATAAAATTTAAGAAAGTGAATTCATAGGTATCTCCCCTCAGTCTTTACCACCTAAGAACTTGCTAGGGTCAGGGACCATGTAAGTGGTCTTTATATTCTTCATTGTCCCCTGCACGTAGTCACAGTGAGTGATCACTAAATACTATCAGCTATCAGAAGTTGTGTGGTTCATAGGTATTCCAGGGCCATAAGAGGAGCCAGGAGCCCAGGGCCCCAATCCAAATTGGCCCAAGAACCAAAACATTTCAAAAGCCACAGATAACATTCCTAGTCCAGGCACATTAGGGCTTCAGAAATGGCTGAAACAAGCTCCTTTCCCTTGGGGAACACACAGTACACTCTTCCTGAGTAAGTTGTTCTGACCCATCACCTCTCCAATGGGCTATGACATTGTTCTCAAATTTTATTGCTATAAAACGGGCTTTCTCAACTCCTCAGTAAACAACATTACATAAGTGCCATGCATACACATGCAAATCCAGAGTGGACAATAACCCCAGGCATGTTGGAGCACTTGATAGAGTGATTGCAGGAAAGCAAGCCAGGAGCCAGCTTTAAAAAACAATATTTATTTATTACAATTGGCAGAGCAATGGAGAAAATTGCTACTTAAATCGGATTTTACACTTTGCAAAGCATTTTGTAATCAGCACAATTTCTCCCAACAATTCTTGAGAACAAGTTGTTTTCGTTATTCCCATTTGCAGGGAAAAGAAAGTAGCAGGAGAAGAGAGAGTGCCATATTTTTAATTATGCAGAGCACAAGCTGAAAGGAGAACTCTGGTTTAGTTGAATGCAGGATTTTTAAAATGTTTACTATGTGCTGGCCCTGGGGATCTGTCTGTACATAAGAATCACATGAGATTCTGGGCTCTGACTCACTACTGGTTTTTCTAGCAGTATATTTTCTTTGTCCCACCCAGAGAAAACAGTGATATGTTATCTTACATTGCTTCCACTTACCATTTTGCTTGGCCATATCTCTTTTGAAGCATCATGCTAATTTTCTCAGTATAAGCTAAGTGCTGCTGCCACAACAAATAATCCCAAAATTTCAGTGCCTTCAAACAATAAAATTGTATTTCTTCCTAAAGCCATAGGTCACTGTGGGGCAGCAATGAGGGCTCTGCTAATTGTAGATACTCAGAGGCCCAGGCAGATGAATTTATCTCAACATCATTGACTAATGTGCTAAACAAAAAGGGGAGTTGAGGAAGCTCTTGCATTGTTGATAGTTTAATGCCCTGGTAAGAGAAGTGACACATATTACCTCCATACTTATTCCCTGGCCAAAACCGGTCACAGTGCTCCATCCGCTTTAAGGCATCCAAGAAGTGCAATGTTTCTGCTTAGAAGAAGTAAAAGATGCAAATACCTGGCAAATGGCACTAGAAACTACCATATAAGTTAACTCTCACCCACACCAGCAAGCAAATTAAAGCCATATTTTTTTCACTTTTCTGCAGTCTAGAAAAATACCTCTGTGTGTCAAGGAGCTTTACAACTTATGAGACAGAGAGACAGAGAGAATTAAAAATAAAAACAAAAAAGAAAAGAAATAAAAATGACCTGGGACTTTTGTAAAGATTGACTTTTACCAAAACCAACATACACGAAAGAGGAAAAGCCTAGCTAGTGCAATATGACAAGAAAAATAAGAGACATACATACAAACCAAAATTGTTTAAATTTGTAATTGACATGATTACAGTCATAGGAGTACCTAAAGGAGCTAAAAATAGTAATGCAAGCTGACTGAAACTAAAAACTAATTTAGAATATCAACATATAAAATCATGCTGCACCAGCCCTGCCCCCTGGGGGTACTGAGCCTGCCACTGAATCTGGGCGTGGTGGTGCAGGCCTATAATCCCAGTGCTGAGAAGTCACTGAAAACATGAGGATCACTACCAGTCTGAGCTGCCTAGAGAGACCCTGTACAAAAAACATAGGTAGAGACTGGGTGTGGTGGCACACCCCTGTAATCCCAGCTCTTGGGAAGCTGTAAATAAATAGGTGGGTCACTATGAGTCCAATCTAGTAGTGAGACCCTGAACACCCTGTAGATCCTTCCCTAAAATACAAAAATAAAAAATTTATTTAAAAAAGCAAAATACATAGGCAAAATAAAATGAAATCAGTATAAGGATCAACTACATTTGTATACTTCAGGAGTGAATGATTAGAAGATATTATTAAAAAATAAATGATACCACTTTGGAACATCAAATACTGAAGAATAAACTTAATAAAAGATGTGTAAGCCTTCAATACTGAAATTATAAGACAATACTAGAAGGAACTTAAAAGACCTAATCAAACTAAGTAAGAGTTAGCCCTTCCCTGTTCTCTGTGCTTCCTGGTGTGAACAGCTTCCCCCTAGAGCCTCCCACCATGTCTTCCTGCCTTGGAGCCAGATACCCATGGTCTTAAAACACGAGTCAAAGGAAATCTCCCTTTCTATAAATTGTGGGTGTCAGAAATTACATCTCAGTGACAAGGAAGATGAATCTGTGCTACAGGGTATTAAAACTCAACATCACAGCACATGTAGACTGGTTGAAGGAATTAGACATGTTTAGTTCAGAGACAACTCAAGAAGACCCACGAGTTGATGACAGCTCACAGGGCATGCTCCAGAGTTCCTCTGGGTGGCTCTGTATGGCAGAGTTAAAATGTTCTCTGAAGAACACTGTCCCTTGTTCAGAGATACCTGAGAGTCTGGTGAAGGAGACATGGATGATAGTCTCCCTTTCCACACATGAGAAGACTGAAGCTGGGGAGATCACATGACTTGTCACATACCAGTGACAGAGCCAGCGTAAGAGCCTTGTGTTCTTTCTGTTGGCTCAGCCTGTTGCTATTTGAATGGTATCTAAGAGGTCATTAGTGCGGAGACATGAGTCACAGAGGCCTGGGTTACTATCTCATCATTAACAAGCCAGGGGACTTTGGGTTAGAGAAACTTTCTGAGCTTTAGCTTTCCTTTCTGCAAAATGGGAGTGATAATTATAACAGTAGCTGTGTCTTAAGATGATTTGAGCATGAATCGACATAATGCCTAAAAAACAGCAAAGTATCCAGCACAGAGCTACTGCTCAGGAAAACAGCTACTGGTACATTTTGTACCCAGTACCAATGACCTTAACACTACCTAAGGTCACAGCCTTCAGTATGGAAAGCATCTGGGTCCTGTGCAATATTTGCAACACCAAGGAGGGCAGGAGACCTAATTAAAATTGCTACTCTGTTTGTACTACCAAATGTCAAGGGTTTTTTTTTTTTCTACAAAGCCAAGATTTTTCTTATCAAAAATCTATTCACTAAAATGCTAATGATCGTCAGTGATTAGAAACTGCTGCTCAAATTTTGAAAGTTCCCAGTGGGCCTCTCAGACATGGCTTGTAACTTGTCAGTTGAAATGTTCTCAACAAATCAAACTTTGCTGTATATGTTTAAAAAAAAAAAAAAAAGATTTCATTTCCTTAACGCTTCACTGTGCGGGTCCAGGAGGGACTTTCCAGTTAAGTGACAGAGAGTACATTATTAGTTGTGGAATCTGTTCTAGTAGAATCTCTGAGAGGCAAGTTATTCTCAGGCCCCAAAAACTGCTTACAAAAGTCTGTCCAGCTCACCTTAATTTCAATGAGCAATTAGTTTGCCATAAACAGTGAACAATTTGCTTTTATTATGCTTCTTTTGTCTTTCCTCTTCTTGTTCTTGTTCCTCTGCCACTGCTCTTCAGAAGGAAACTTGTACAAATCTGTGTCCCTCAGTCTCCACCCTCCAGGATCAGCAGGGAATGGGGAACCTAGGGCCTCCGGGATAAGGTCCCCACAGTCCTGGCAGAAATAGCTGTGCCATGATGTGTCAGGTCAGCTGCCTCCTGTGGGCACCTTGACTTCAGGGCACCTCATCTACTGCTCAGTTGACCTCTAGATTCTTGTGAGGTCCTGTATATATGTAACTAACCTGTGGCAAAAACAGCTGCCTTAGGAGCAATTTGAGGTTTGTTATCCTAAGAAAAAATGCTCTCCTCAGCGTACCACCACTTCCTCAGACACTCCCAGTAGTAAGCCCACCCAGCCAGAAGGTGGAAAGTCAGAAAGACATTGTGCAGAGTTGTGTTCAGAGCCCAGACTTCACTCAGACAAACCTGGGTTTAGCCTCAGCTCCACTACTTTGTTCATTCACTCAAGAAATATTAGTGCCAGGCATGGCGGTGCACACCTGTAGTCCTAGCACTCAGGAGGCTGAGGCAGCAAAATTGCTGCCAGTTTGAAGCCAGCCTGGGCTACAAAGGAGTTCAAGGCCAGCCTGTGTGGTGTAGCAAAACCCTGTCTTGAAAAGGAAGGAGGAGAAGGATGATGAGTAAGAGGAAAAGGACAAGGAGGAGGAGTACAAGGAGGAAGAGGAAAAGGAAAGGGAGAAGAATAAGGAGAGGGTGAGGGAGAGGAGAAATATTATTGAGCACCTATTATGGGCCAGGAACTGTGCTCAGGTTGGTAATCAAGATGTCAACAAAACAAGTGTTGAACTTGCCCTCCTGAAACTTGTAGTCTGAGTGAGGTGAAAATAGTTAATTAAGCAAATAAATAAATGAATGACCTAATTACAGACTCAGATTAGTGTTTCAGAGGAAATAAACAGAGAGCTAAGTGAACAATGGATCTTAAAGCATGGTCGGTAGGTCAACAGCACAAGTACCACATAGAAACATTATAAAAATGCCATATTATCAATTCATAAAAAGAAAGGCAAATTCTTAGACCTACCCCAGACCTCCTAGATCAGAAAGTGTGGAGTGAGGCCCAGCATCCTCCGATCACTTACACCATGGTGCCACTAGGTCTCCCTCGTAAGTCCCCAATACTAAGAAGATGGCAAGAAAGCTTTTGAGAGGTTGCTGTGACAGCCTGAGGCTTGGCCCTTCAGCATCTACACAGCAGTATTCACAGTAATCAGGGCAATAGGCAAGAGTAAAATCTCCAGAGTTCTTATTCCAGGAAGTAACTGGGCCTCCCTCACAATTCCCCATGATATTTTTCTGTTCTCAAAGAAAGCACCCGTGCTTCTGTGCACATATTTCTGTTTTCAAAGCAAGTGCAGATCCCAGTAGACTATCTCAACAAGATGACTTGGGATACTTCCCTCTCAGCAAGAGGCTATGTTAAAGGTGAAACATGCATCTTTCAGCCAGCCAGTCCACAGCCATACCACGTGCCCTGCTTGGGAGCCTTCCAGGTACACTGCCGCTGACATCAAGGGCCTTGTGACCTGGCTGGGAGGCAAAAAACACAGTAGCAGCTGCTCAGAACACATGGTTGGAAATGCTACGAGGGAGATGTCAGGCATTCAGGGGACAGGGAGATTGATTCATGATGGGGGCCTGGGGATACCTGCTGGGTATACCTTCCCTTGGGGACATCCATCATTTCTTGCAGGAGCTTCCAAGTCTAAAGAGCTTATTATTCCCTCCTGTACCACATTGCTCTTGGGACTGTAAATCAAAAATTCCAGTTCATAGAAGTCTTCAGTTCTTGCACAAAGGAGAGAAAGACTCCAAGTTGGCTTAACCTTCCCACCAGAACTTTGGGCAGGCAAGGCATTAAGCTGCCTCTGCTGTGTTTGAGAGCCAGGAGCTCCCTAGGAACTATCTAGATTAGTTTTCCTGTTATAGAGATGAGGCAAGGCAGAAAGGCAGAGAGTGAGGACTCTGAGGCTTTACATCGGGTCAGGAGCTGCACTGATTCTGAGATCCTAGTCCTACAGCCAGCCGCTGATGGAGGAAAGATCTGGGGAGGGAGGGGAAAGTTTGTCTGTGATCACAGCCTAGACTTGCTACCAGGGGCTCCTGGGGCCTCTGTGCTGGGTCTTTTGCTGTCACCTACTAACGTCTTGTTCCTGCCTCCAACTTGTAAGACCGCTTAGCAAAAAGCATCACCTGCAGCAGGAGGCAGGGGCCAAGTATCTTCCACACCATTATTCCCATGCTTACCCTGTTTTGTCATCAATTCCTTTTTCCTTGCCCTGGTCTTCAGTGCCTAAGGGTCTGAGACCCTTCAGCAGGGATGCTGGCTTGTGTCATCCACCATGTCTGCTCCCTCCAGAACCTAGCACTGAACCATGTTCTTGCCAGGTCCCTCTTGTCTGGTATGAGCTCCTGCTCATACCACAGGCTCTTGCATGGCTCTTCTGGCTCCATGAGTGATGTCTCAGCTTCCCATCCTGCTAAGACTTTTATCCAAGAAGGATAAAACTCTACTCAGCATCAGGAAAAATGAACACTTGTAGCACTTCCAAAGTCAAGTAAATTAATAAAGCTAGAAGAGAAAAACATCCAGTAGTAGGTTTGATAAATGAAAATTATACTACTTAGAATCAATGAAGTGAACTAAAGTTAATTGATCATCCAGGTAATAACAATCATTTGCAACTTTATCACGTCAAAATAGTTTTGCTATGAGTTTAATTTGATGATACACTGTGCTCTGGTAAAGTACCCTGGGCCTTTACATTTGCCATGTAGCTTTGTCATCTGTTCCCAATTTCCAGTGGAAGAGAAGAGGATACATTAGTGTTTTGCCATAATGACACATCATGGAAGTTGTTGCATTTATAAAATCAGTATGTTAAAAGACAGCAGAAGCCGACTAAGCCAATTCAAGTCTGAGGAAGGAATTTCACTCCCACCTTTCTCTTAATGGTCACCTAGCTCACTCTAGAAGATTTCTGATGATGGTCCACTCACTATCTACATTGTAAATTTGCTTGATCTTTGAGAAATACCATTTGAGGGAAAGTTCTTTCTCAAGTAGAGTTATAATTGCCTGCTTCAGGTTTACACCATGGGTGCTGGGCTATTAATCTAGTGAATAGAGAAAAATCTTCTTGTCATCATCTCCTCTCTTTCCAGGAGAGTTCCCTAGTATTTTAAGACATTGAGATTAGATTGTTAGACCCCAAGAGGCAGTGGGGTATAGTGAGTAAGAACCCAACTACTTAGGCTGGAATCCTAGTTCAATCATTCTTATACTGAGAGAGCTATGAAATCTGTTTACTTCAGTTACCTTAACTGTAAAATTGGAATGATTATATCCATGTTGTAGGGTTATTGAGAGGATTAATTAATCAGTATACATAAGGCCCTGCAATATTAAACACTGTTAATATGATATCTACCATTATTTTCTTAGTTTGACAGACTAGAAATCCTCCTTTTATTCACCTCTTGTCCTGAAGCAGTACTCAAGAGTTCTTCATATGGAAACAACCTGGGAGTTCTCTATCAGTTTCTCAGAACAGGCACAAGAAAATAAGGTTGTCACAAAAAGTCAAACAATTATTTCAAGTAAAGTGTTGAATCTGCTTGCTTAGTCCATAGTGAGCATCAGTAAATATTTGCCATTGTGGTTATTGGTCCTTATTTAACTACCATACAATAGGGACAAGAAATGATTTCAGGATAAATATGTCTCAAACCTAACTGACTTCTGAATAACTTGGATGTATACCTAACTGAAATGTCTTAAATAAAGAGTAGGCACATGTGCAGAAAACTATTCTAATTACTCTGCTCATACAGATGCATTCCCATCTTTGGAGACTCATAAAGTCTCCGTTCCTGTTCCCTCAAGGCATTGCGCTTCATGGTGATGAATGGGAACTGATACTTGGAATTAAAATGCTGCTTCTGTGGGGCTGCAGCCGCAGCCGCGGGAAAAGCATTTGCTCATGTTTGAAATGCACAGTCTTGAAGAGGAGGCCTGAAGCTGCCTCTGAGAACACCCCGGGCTCAGCCCGGACTCTCAGAGGACAGGAAAGCCTTTCTCTGGCAGGAGTTTCAGGAGCACAGGGACTGATTCTGGGTCACATGCAGAACAGCAGCTCCTGCTACAGCTGTTCCAGGCACAGCAGCTTGTTCTGAGCAAATCAACCATGCTGTCTAAGAAACCCTGAAAGCAACAAATGCCTTTGTTTGCTCCCCTGCTGGCCCGCACCTTTTCTTGCTTTGGGCTGTCATTGTTTGAGTGTGACTCTATTTCCTCTAGACTGTTGCATGCATTATCTTATTAGACTTTCAGTGCCCACCTGAGGTTGGTAGGTTTATTCCTATTTGACAGGTAGAGCAATTGAGACTTGAGCCTCACATGGATTGTTCAACACTACTTCATTTCTCATTTCCCCAAACCCTGCGGAGACTAGTTTGGGTCAATAAAGTTCTAGAAATAAGGTGAGTCACTGTAAGAGCCAGGCGGTTAGTAACCCTGCCCTATTCACATCACTTTGGTTATTAAAGAGTAATGGGAAAAAAACTTCCACAAACCTGGGTTCTGGAATTACTTCTATAAATAAGCAAACCCTTAAAGAATATGCAACAATAGATCAAACTCTTCCAATTTAAGCCACTTAGATTTTAGAGCTGTCTGCTACTGCAGTGTAATCCAGATTATCCTGACTGATATCGAAATGCTAAATAAGATGTCAGGTTATAAAGTTGAAATGTGAGGTCAGGTTTGTCTGATTCCAACATTTGGACTCTAATTACTTCTTTTACACTGCATCCCTTCTTCCTCACTCTCTAGTTCTCTGCCTATGGTCTTCCCCACCCTGACTGCTGACTAAACTCTGCTCCAAGGGCAAAATGGCCATACATCCCTCTCCCTAGCAAGAAGTACTTGCCAGAACCTGCAGTATGCTCCTGGGGATACATTGCTACAGAAGCAGCCTAGACCTTCCTCTCTGAGGCAGGAAAGGAAGTGACTACAACTGCCTCTCATGCTCTTCTATTCCCTTTGCCAGTTGCTCTTCCTCCTATCCTGGGGGACTTTAGCCCTTAAAACTCCAGATTCATTGGGTTCCCTTATTCTATTAAACCAGTGCTTGTCCCCACAGTGTTGAAGAAAGGCTGGGTGCAAGACTGAACCAGTTCCGAACTATAGCCTGGAACTCATCCGCCATTGATGCTGGCCTGAACACTTGCCACTCTGGTCCACGCCCGAGCCTATCCCCTGTCTGGTCTGACCCGCACCCCTTCTAGGTAAGGATCCCCGGAACTTGCTTCCATCTCCCTGCACCAGCCCACCTGAACTATAGTCCCAAACCTATCCACCAACCCCTCTGGCCTTGTGCCAGCCTGGTAAGGGCCCTCAGCCTGCGTCCATCCTCGGACTCAACTCTAGAACTCCGACTCCACTCACAGTCCAGACCCACAAGGCCTCACAGCAGCCAGTGGCCTTAGCTGCAACTCACAACCAGGCACCACTGGAGGAGAACAAGCTGGGTGGATCCAGAAGAAACCCCCATAGGTGCTAACAGCATAACTTCACCGAAGTACAAAGCTCACTGCCATACAAAATGATAATGACAAGGAGTAAGATTCAGTCACAGGGCCCAAGCCCACCCAAATCAAACACAGGAGATGATACCATGGAAGAAAACAAGAATCATGCAGCCAAAAACTCTGAAATTGAGATAGGCTGACAACTACAGAAACTTATAGAGCAGCTCAGATCAGACATAACATCTGAAATAAAAAAATAAATCCGTCAATTAATAGAATCTGAAGTGGGAAAACAATTGAAGAAATGTATGGAACAAAGCGGAACAGAAACAACCCTTG
>PVKN010028284.1:0-13286 GCA_004027915.1 Capromys pilorides
GAGAGAGAGAGAAAATTAAGTAATATAATTATGGAGGCCAAGAGCTGCCATTTAGAGCTTTTGAACCAGGAAAGCCAGTGGTGTAATTAGGTCAGAAGTTCTGTGAAGGGAGCAGAAATGAAGATGTGGGGGAGCATGGTTGTCACAGCTCAGGCTGAGAGAGAAAACTGACTCTTCTTCTCCCTTTGTGTTCTATCCAAAACTTTCAATAAATTGGATAATATCTACTCAACATGAGGGAAGGATACATGCTTTACTCTGTCCACTAATTTAAATGGTAATGTTCTCCAGAAATGCCCTCACAGATGAGACAAACTAATTGTTTTATACCCAGTTGTCTAGGCATCCCTTTGCCCAGTCAAGGGGAGGTCCCATCCCAGAGCCACAGGCCAGTTGGGTCACCTTGCAAGAAGGTGTTCCGATGAGATCCCACTTTGTGTTTGTACCAAACGCCAGTGATTAACAATAGTAATTACTATGGCAACCACACAATAGAAAGCTTTTCATTTAAGTTTTTTTTTTTTTAATTTTCAACATGTCACTTGGTTTACACCTTTCACTTGGTTATCCCTTCTCATTATGCATCCTTGGTTTAAAATGAGGTCAGACTAAAAGTCAGACTTACTTTAAGTTATTATACAATGATTTAAAATAACCAATAAATCAATGGTAATAAAACTTCAAAAGCTATAGATACATTGGTCTACCATTAAATCCAATATTGGCAATCTAGTTTCAGCAAAATACTACCTAATATATAAAGTGAATGTTGCTAGCTAGAATGCTGCTGATGTGGGCCTTTTGAATATAATTAGTAAGTTTTCTAAGGTTTATGTCATGAGTATAAGTATATGGAATGTATGGCTACTTTCCTACATGCACATTTTTAAGTAAAACTGTAATAAAAAATAATTTGAGATCTGTAAGAAATTTTTTTGGTGTAGATTCATTATTAAAATTGCTCAAACATCACATTAAATGAATTTGAAATTTAATTCCGCATATCAGATGGAGATGATAATTGTTTGGTTTGCAGGGATATTAAGATCATAAAATGAGGTAATAGTTGAAAGAAGTCTGGAAAGCGTATAGTGTCCCATAAAATCAAGAAAGTGAAACAGCGTTTGCTATAACACACACACACACACACACACACACACACACACACGCTTAAAAGATGAAACAGCTGCCCAGCAGCTACTTCCCAGCCTACACACTCAGGGTTCTTGGCAGAGCTACACTTACAGGTAGAAGAGCAATGACTCATGTCCCAGATGTGTTCCTCCGGGATTCCTATGTGTGCAGCAGAAATCAACCTGCCTGATTACATCCCTAGTTCTGTAAATATAGACTGACGCCTGCTCAGGGATCCTCGCAGTCATTTGGAACAAAACAGCTTGGAATAAATGCAGCCAACTCATGAAACTGAAATTTTCCAGGACTCTGTGCAAGCAGCTGGTGACAGAATGCATCTTGAAGCATAAGCTTTGAGAAAGGCAGGTGAGCAAGATTTGTTCTTTAGCTTCAAGGGACCCAAATGTTGCGTACATCATACCTAAATGGTGTACATATCATAAAGCACTGCAACCCAGCCTGGCCTGGGGGTGTGGGCACTACATGTGGGACCTGCAAGACAAGTTTCTGTCCAGATGACAACAAAGTCCAGATGACAACAAAGATGACAGTGATGTGGGTTAGGATTGCTGCATGAAGCTGCTCATTAATACATAAGCATTAGTATTTACCAAAGCAAAATGGGACATCTCTACCAATTAAATAAAATTTGGATACACTCAGCATTGCCCAATTATTACATAAAACTACATTTGGACTCTAGCACTAGGTTCTTTTTCAAAGCGAGTTGATTCATGTTTCCCAGATATCCAAGGATGCCTGAGTACTGAGGCTCTTTACTTTCTGTTGCGTTTTCACAATGACAGAGACATTTTTCTGCCTCATAAGAGCTCTTACAGCCTCCAAGAATTTTTTTGAATTTCACAATCAGGCTGAATTTTGATCTTTAACTGGAAGTAGATGCCTCTGAACTACCTTTTCTAAGGGCTTGGCTCAAAGTTACTGAGCAAAATTAGCAATTATAACTATTATTTTCTTAATCTTCTCAAATGCATGAAAAATGGCTGTAGTTAACACTGAGTCTTCAGTCAATATACGACCTCAGCTCACCACGGGTAAGAACTGAATCAACTGAAAAGAAGTGTTGGGTCAGGACCGGCCTCCCTCCCTCTGCCAGAAGGGTGCCAAATGATCCAGCTCCACAGCACTGTCTTCTTCACTCCTTTGCTAGACCACTCCCAACACCAACTGCTGAAACTTGGTCATGATTTTGGATTCTCCAGTAGGAGACTCTGAGACGAAGCTTGAGATAGAGAGTATTTATTAAAATTTGGCAGCTGGGGAAGAATAGGAAAGGAAGGGGATTGGCCAGTGGAAGAAGCCAAACCAATACACACAGGAAAAGCTTGACCAGCTTCACAAGGAGCTGTGAAAGGTATCAGAGCCACCAGCACTGTCCCATGTGCGGCTGAAATGCCACCTCCATCACTCACGGCCCTTAGATGAGGTAGTTCTTGCATTTGAGGCAAATCCAGAGCAGTCAACAGCTTGAAGACAGATGCTGACAGTGGTGACCAGTTGTTCCTGGAGGGCATATCTTAGTCTGTTGTGTTCTGCTATAAGCAAATGCCACAGAAGAGGTAACTTACAAACAGAAGAGGTTTACTGGACTCACAATTCTGGAGGCTAGGAAGTCCATGGTGGGGAGAGGGGGCTGCATGAGGAGGGCCTTCTTGTTTTGTCATAACAATGCAGAAGACATCACCTGGTGGGGAGGCAAATTCACTTTGATCAGGATAATACCCCTAAAATGACTAACCCTCATTCATGCCAACAGCATTAATTCAGCCAAGAAGCTGAGCTCTCAGGGCTCACTTGACTCTAGAAGCTCCCACCTCTCAACATTCTTGTGCTGAGGATTAATTTTCCCCAACTTGAACTTTTGGGACACATTCAAATTACAGCTGTGGGGGAGGGGGTGATAGGAGATGAAGGAGGAGGGGACAGCACATCTTTGCATCCACTATGGGACACCCACTGCACTGTGAAGACTGTCTCCTTTTGGGCTCCTGCCTTACCTGTTTAAAATTGACCATCACAGCATCGTTTTGTTTACTGAAATTCCAGTTCCAACAATCCACTACTTAAAGTTAGCTCATAAAAGCAGCATCCTCCGCCTAAGGAGGAGCCCCCTTCTGCATGCTCTTCTGATGGCTTACTTTCAGGGCCCCCCTCCATTCCTCTTCTTCCCATTGTGGGGTCACAGAGAACACATGGAGATGGGTGGATGGAGAATTTCTGTGTTCATGCTGAAGACCAAGGGAAAGAAAAATAGACTCACAGATACTGAGTGGAAGAAGATCCCTTATGAAGAATGCCTCATTCATTTTTTATTAAAGTGATATTACATTAGGATGATTGACGTATATGAATACTTTTGTGCTGCCTTTTAATGTCTTTTTGGAGAATTAATTCAGAATCCTTATAGCAGCTCTTTGTTGTTGTTATTTGCCTATTGTCTTGGTTGTTATTTTGCCCGTTTTTCAGAAGAAGCTAAAGCTCAGAGTGCTTGAGTCACTTTTCCATGGGCATCTCAGAAAGTAATCTCAAAATCCTCTGGTAATCAGCGGTGCCCTAGAAATAAATCTCTTCTTGTATTCCCACTAGCACCACTCTCCAAGTTGAGGTTATGCCAGTGACCTCCCAAGGGAGGAGATAGGGCAGCGCCCTGGTGGCCCCTTCAAGAATCCCATGATGAGTACAAAATAATATATGTGCTGTGGAAACCCAGTTTGAACAGTAATTACCTCAACATCCCTCCTGTACATTTTCAGAAATTGTTTCAGGGCCTCAGAGACAGGATTTATAGTCAGGACAGGTTGACCATCTGAAAGGTAAAAAGTTTCTTGGAGCTGAAGGAGAGAATTCTCTTAAATCCCACCTTCTAGCCTATTCACTGTGGATCCTCCTAGAAGCTTTCCAGGAGATGAAGCTTTTTCTCTCTGGCTTTCCTCTACCCCATTGTCTCTGTCAGGACTTAATTCAGCCACCACAACCAAAATTCTAGCTGACATATCCCACATTTCTGCTGGAGGATGGGGGAGCGGTGCTGCCTAGTGAGTTCTGCAATGTCCCTAGAGAGTAACCCCCTTTCCAAGGGAGACCTCCCTCCTAAGTCTTCCAAGGCCTTCTGTTTCTGAAGATGCAACCCATGCCCTTGTCTTTAGGGCTTATTTATTGTTCCATCAAACTACAAACTGTCCTGGGAGAAGCATTTAATTAAAGTTCTTATCAGCCTTTTCATACTAAAATAAATGTATTTCAGAACCCCATTCCTGAGGGTAGTTCTGATGGGAAAACAAGAAGAGTCTGAAGCCTGCGTACTAGACTAAAAGAAATAGGAGTTCACGGGAGGGGACCGTGGACCAGAGTAAGAAGCAGCAGTAGGCTCCCATTTGTGGGGGTTGTATCTCTTTTCCTGTCTGCTGGGGGAGATAGATGGCTAGAGGGTTTTAAGCAGTAGAAAACTCACTCACCTAGCTGAGCAAAGGACAAGTTCATTGGGCGTCTGCTGGGAGACTTCTGGAACTGAACAGCAGACTGAAGAACAGTATGGGAAGATGACTCTGCAGGAAAGAACCTACCAGAGATTCCATTAGGAGCCCAACACTGTAGCCACAAGAGGTACCCGGCTCCTAAGCACACCCTTTCTCTGCTGCTGCTCCTACTTTCAAGTGGAACCTAATGCAGGGGAGAATTATCTCAAGAGGCAGACACAAAGAGTGCCAGGGAGCAACCCCAACCCAGTGAAGACTGTCCCCATGTGGGGGAAGGCCTGTTCCTCAGCTCTTCTGGAAAGGAAGTGTTTCACTAAAAGGAAGCTTTGTCCTGCAGCCAGATCCGATGGGTTTTATTCTCCTGTTTCCACTATAAGACAGTAGAAAAGGCATAGATTTGGAAACACGGAGCCCTGAGTTCAAATATTGGCTCAGCCACTTATCTGAATTTAAACAAATGACTTAGCCAACCAGAGTCTCAGATTCTTTACTCATGAAGCAGAGGTAAAATTTCAGTGTTTGGAAGCAATTTTTAGGAAATCAAACTACAAAAAATCTGGCTCAGAGGAGGAACTCAATACATGTGTTTGCCCCTCTCCTCCTGTGGTCCTAAATTTCTGAGTTGTCATTGTCTGTCATCCCCAGCATGGAGCACTGTGAGTGTTGGATCACCACAAAGGCAGGAGAGTTTCTTTTGGATGGAGGAAGGTGTACTGAGCTCACATCAGTGTCTGTAGCAATGGAGGATCAGAAATTTAGATTTGGACTCAAATAGAGTTCCTTCCCATTGCCTGTGTGCTCCCAACTAACTTTCCCATCCCAGCAGCACCAACAGCTGAAGATATTCCAGTCTAGGTTTGTGGTTCTATGCAACAACCCCTATGCTGCTGACCAGATGAAGGCAGAACTCAGAAACAAGGATAGACAAATAATTTTGTAGCTATTTAAGTCAAATAGAACATTCAAATATTTGTATCTCAGAAAGTTGCTTTCTTTCTTCCCAAAGGGGGGAAAAAAAATAGGGAGTATCTACAGAAGAAAGGAATTCTCTCTCATATTGCTTTTGCTGAATTCGAGTCTGAAGATAGCACAAGTCAGTACAACCTCAAATAAGCCTCCCCCACTTCCACCCAGGGGAGTCAAACTGGGAGAATAAACTGTCTAGTGCTATCTTCTTCTGCTTGTCTTGCATTTCAAAGCATGGTAGTTGAGCATACACTGGAAGTTGGGTAAAATATTTAGACAACTGCAGCTCCTAACAATACAGGCTTCAAATACCCTGTGTAGTTGTCCCACTAACAAATATTTGCCCACTTTATAAATTTGTTTTTAGAATATACAGACTGGTAAGCACAGAACTCCTGTATGAAAGCACACACTATCCTGGCGGTAACGGCTGGCCTAGAAAAGCTCTTGTGAAGGCTTGGGGTGTTCTTCAGGCACAGTCAGGAAGCCGCCGTTAACAGCTTAATTTTGAAGATGCTTTTTTTTCAATACTCAATGCAGAGGACTTTCTAAAACACACACACACACATTCCATCTATGGTAATCTTGGTAATTAATGGGCCCCTGTAAACATTTTCCAACAGAGGAATCGGTCTCTTAGAGCAAATTTCCACTTGGTTCTGCTTTTTTTTTTTTAATTCCCACATGTAGCCTGCTGTGTTCTGTCATGGGAATAAGGAAGAGGCAGGAAGGGTGTGTATGAGCCAAGTATCAGCATGGAAATCTCCCTGCAATCTGCAAAACTTAGGTTCAAATGTGCAAATCTCAGCAGGACTGACATCTCCAGCTTGGAGCAGGGAGAGAGCAGGGCTCATAGCCATTTAGTCCTCACAGCTTGGAGAAGGAGAGCCGGAAAAATGTGCAGTTCAGACATCTACTAGCTAACTGCACTACGCAGTTATTCCACCCTAATGGACAGCGCTGGTGCGCATTTTTTGGAGAAGACGAAGCCTCTAGCAAACTGCACACACAACTGCAAATTAGTTTACTCAGTTACCATTCATTAGAACTATATACTAACTGCTTCTATTTTTCCCTCGGTGTAGCTTGCATTTGAAATATAATTGATAATTTTAGGTATTTGAAGATACCGCCTGCGAAAGTTGTTTAGCAGGAAAAATAATGGCAGAAAAATAAATTGAAAAACAATTCGTCCTGAAGTGGAACCTCAAGCATTCACTTCCCAGACCCAGTAGCTTTACCTTTGCTGCATTTTTATCAGCCTTGACAGTTCTAGTTGCTAAGGAATTATCCTTACCAATGGTTTGGGTTTCCTCCTGATTGTCTTGAAAGAAGAGAGTACTTTCAGTACCTTCTATATCTTCCCTTCCAGATGTAGTAAAAAACAATTTTGCAAAAGTTCACTACCCTCATGGCCCCCAAAAATACTGCTTCTAAGAACATTGGGCTGGTAAATAAGCTATGCTAAAAGATGTAGAATTAATGTTGCGCATATGAAAATGTTTCTCAATCTTGGGTATGCACCAGAAGTTCATAAAAGTACAGAGATGCAAGCCTCATCCTTTTCAAGGAGCTTGTGGCACTGCCCTCTGTACAACGCTTCCGAATTGGCAACTTACTGCTACAGCCTGCAATGGTGTAATACAGAATGAACAAAATCAGGCATTCTTGATTTCCAGTGCCAGTGAGAATCAGATGGATGCCTGACCTTCACCTTTAGTAGTGCCAAGGAGATTTTTTCCAATGCTTAATTGCATCTTTGGACCCAGCCTCAAATAGTCTCCCAGAGCGCCCGTTTCAGCTCATTTATCTGTGCACCGTGTACACAGATGGGCTCTGGATAGTGTTTGAGCTCTTGCTCCTGGGAGTCACATTCCACAAGAAAATGAACAGCAGGGTAGCAGTTCCCACACCAAAGGGGAAAACAGGAACCAAACACCTACTTTCTCTGACGCTGGCAACTCAAGCTGCAAAACCAAACTAACACTGCAGTCATAGATCCGTAAGATGTTCAAGTTTATTCTAATGTAAGGTATCCAGGCATTCCCTTTTCTGGAGAATTCAGTTTAGATTCCTGTCTCTGGAGTAAAGAGATTGGACTGCACACTGAACTTGAAATTCTTGAAATTCAGAGAGTCAAACTAGTTCAGATTTAGAAATGGTTCAGATTTAGAGCATTTCTCTACCCTATAGCACTGGATCACTCAGGACTTTATTAATTCAAATACAACTTTTCTAGATGTCTATAAAAGGAAATACAAAATATGGAACAAGATAACAGAGGAAGAAAAATACTTGACCTTGATAGAGTTTTTGTTCTCAAATTAATTTCACCATTGAAATAAAAAACAAGATGACAGATTTTTTTGCCTTAAATAAAAAGGAATTATTGTACACTATGGCTTTAAATTACCTGCTCAGTGTACTCAACCGATTGGTCTTTCAGTTGGAAAGACCCCAAGCAGAGACACTTGGCACACAGCTCATGGCTGTAGGGAGAAGCGTCTCTGGGCCTTCATGGTGTCTTCGCAAATCACGAGACATCGAGTTCTGCAGAGCAGATGAGTGTGCTCTCAACTCTGTCCAGAGAAGACCAGCCCCATGCTCCCCTTGCACATACTGAGAGTTTCCTTGGTTACAAACCATACTGAAGTCACCCAGTGGGCTCCATAGGGTTAAATTTTGCCAAACAAAATCAAAGCTTTACAGCAGAATTTAAAAGCAGCCATCACATGTAAGCAACATTGCCAGAAGCCTGCTCCTTTGCTGTTTCACACTATAAAAAAAAGAAGACTGGCCAGGGCATGGAGGGCTGCCCAGGAGCACGGGAAGAGAAACGCCATGGCTCCATCAGAGCTGAGCCTGACCTTGGCTCCACTACCCTCACCATGTACTCTCATGTAGGAAATTTACTTATCTTGTCCAGAACTTTGTTTCCTCATCTGTAAAAGGAGGAGAGTAAAAGTATCTCACTCACTGGCTTGCAGGAAGGATTAAATTTAATGAACTGATGCAGGCAGCCCAGCACAAAGGACGTGCTAGTAAGTACCAGCTGTGGTTTTGAACCTGTGAGGAAACAGGAACACACTGCACTTCAAATAAAACTCTAAAATCATTGGAAAGCTGGTAATTATAATTATAGGAGAAGATGGAGGCATGGGAGGAGGGGTATCACATTTGTTACTTTCTCTGAAAGAAAAAATTGCACAGGGAACTCAGTCATTGTTTATTTATCATTTGAACTACATACCCAAGACTGTGCTTGGCAGTACTGGGAGCATCAGCGTGGCCCTGGCCCTAGAAGAAGCTATAACCTAATTGTATACACAAGAAACACAAGAGTCTAACTGCACCTCGATAAACATTAAGGATAAAGCCCAATAAAACTTTTGGTTAAGAAGAGTAAGAGAAATGAGATCAGTGTGAGTTTGGTGAAAGCTTTTTGAAAGCTATGGGGTGAAAGGAGAGCCTCACATCTCTGTTTACACAGAAACCCCGCCCTGGCAGGCCCTATCCTGTCCCTCTAAGCTCTTTCCACCCCAGTTCTGAAGCAGTCTGGTCTCTTCTATCTACCAAACCTTCCTGTGCCCTGACAGGGAAGTTGTTTCAACCTAGTTTTTTCATGCCCTTCTCACCATCCTGCACCATGTCTAGCTATTTTCTAATAAACCTGTATTCTCTTGAAGGCTTCTCAAGCAGTGGCCCTTTCACACACACCCTGGTCACTGCCCTGGACAGATGTCTCACTGCCCCTCCAACCACTCCTCAAAAACTTCCAGCAATTCAAATGCCCATGCCGACAGACCAGAGCTCCTTATTGTAGTCACAACATCCTCAGCTCTTCTGGTTTCTCGACTTCCACTGCTCCAAAGGCTTGTCCTCCATTCACCGTCAGGTGCCACTCCCTTGTGTCCCTTACCCAGAACCTAAAAGTCCCTCAACTACACTTCCTGTCCTTAGTTGAGATGTCTTTGGCCATAAACACAATCATAAGTTACGTGTGCCCTCATCTTTATTCTCTCCCTCATACTCACATGGAAAAATCAAACCCTGTAGAAGTGCACACCTACACCCACTGCTGCATTCTGCACCTGTACCCGAGCATCTGACTGCAGGCGAGGAACACCTGTCAGACCCATCTGTGTCTGTCTAAATGCATGCCTAATCCTCTCAGAGAAGATCCTCAGTTCTGATCATTGGCCCTGCTATATCCCTTTTCTACACACTCCCCTTCTCCTGGATGAATACTTCACACCTGAACACTGAACTTGAGACGCCAGCGCTTTCAGGAAACCTTCCTTGAATTTCTCCCCAACCTTCCTGGGTGCCTTCTCAGGGAATTTTAATTATACTGTTCAGATTTTGTACTCCTTACCTTGGATTGAAATATCCACATACCCACAGGACTTTAAGATCTCAGAAGGCAACAGCCAGGTACTTTTCCATGTTTTACACTCAGCCTCCTGCCCAGCTCTGAGGAAATGCTCAGTAATGCTTGATGAATTGGTGAAGAAATGAGTGAAGGGACAAGCAAAGAAAATGAAAGGAAAAAGGCTTCTTGTAAGTCAGATGACTTACAATTTCTTATGCAAGTTTTATTATTTAATGGCTGAAGCATTCCCCCCAAAAGAATAGAAATCTGAATGGTTGACTGACTACCCAAAGGCATTTTGTGCACTGAGTACGCATTTTGTGACAAGTACTGGAAAGTGGACTGGACATGTCTGTTTATTCCAGGAAAGATTTCCTTTGGAGATGTTCGGAAGCCTGGGATCACGACACTGTAGAATAGGATAAACCCTTTAAGGTCCTTTAATTCCACGCTCTGAGCACATGCAGACCAGTCTGAGGATTGACCTTGGATTTAGACAAATATTGTTTGCTAGTCTGGTGAACTTGATACCATAATTATTATAAGCCAAAATTGTCCACAACATCAAAAAGACTTTGGAAAAGAAACTTACCCTGAAAGAAACCAATTCAAATGTTCAATTTGACATAATTATGAATTTTTGGAATGTGAAATATTAGGACAGAACCAGAGGACACGGAAAGGTGTATGAGCCAAAGTCAGGAAATCAAGGCTTGATCTCCTCCCATGTGGACGTGCGCAGACCTAGGATATTTGCCGGGGTATAATTCCAGACAAGGGAGGTTATTATACTTCCTCTCTGACGTCCAGCTCCAGCTGCATTAGGTAATGCCTGTAACTGCACTGAGCTCCCTGGAGAGAGGGCATGAGCAAAACTTACACTGTAGCAAATATTCCAATAACAGTGAAGAGCTAACGGTCTTCTTCAGGAATGTTTTTTAAAAGTTGTAAACCACATAATTTGACACAGTCAAATTGAGAGAAAGGCCCCTCGTGATTTGACCCAACCAGCTTGTAAGAAATGCAGCTGGTCACCCTAATACAAGTGGAAACTTTAGAATTATGCCTGCTTTTTGCTAGAACGAAAGAAAAGCACAAAGATACAGAACACATACCTCTCTGAGCCACATCTCTGTGCTTTTTCTGGTGCTGTGGTTGACTGCTCCCTCCAAAATTCATGTTCAAGTTTGATTGTTGTTGAATTGCCGTGAAGTGTCACAAACAGCATTGAGAGGTGTGGCCTTTAAGAGGTGATTAGATGGTTCTGCCCTCTTAAGTGGATTACAGCCATTATCACAGGAGCAAAGTATTTTCAAAAGAAATCAAGGAGAGAGTTCAGTCAGAATTTCTCTCTGCCTCACACATGCTGGCTTGACTTTTGCCCATGTTATGATGCAATGTGAAGGCCCTCTTCCAGAACCATGAGCCAAGCATGCTTCAACTGTACATAATTCACTTAGTCTGTGGTATTCCATTATAGCAGGGGGGAAAAAAAAAAACCTAAGACATGAAATAAACATCAATTCATTTAACAGACACTTACTCAGCACCTACTATGAGCCAGACACAATTCTGTGTTAGACCAAAATAGATCAAGGCAGTGAGTTGTAATGCACGCTCTATAAATAGCATCTTGAGGATGGGGGTGGGGTGGGGAGCAGTGGGGAGACAGACACGTAAACAAATCACCACAGCAAGTACAACCAGCTCTTTTGAAGAGAGACTATGGTAATGTGAGTGCTGTCCACTGGATGTCCAGTTACCTCTCCAGGCAAGGAGACTTGTCTGGGTTAGGAAATTTCAAAGAAAACTATATGGGCTGGAGAAGTTCATGGCCAATGTACTGCTTTACAGAATTTACATCTGGCAATTGTGGAAGAATGAGTTAAATTAAAATGCAGTGTCAAGTCATCATATGAGGGTTGACTTTAGGAAGTGTTTGTTATTCACTATTCCAAATGTCACGTACTACCCGCTTTGAGAGTACAGGAGAACTTGGTGAAATCAAAGGAGCACTCGGTATGGGATGATGTTGGAGCTCCATCAGACCACATGATAATGAGAGGTCTGGTGTGGCTAAAGGGCTTGTGAATATGAGGTGCCTGCAGAGAGTAGCAGCGAGGCTGAAGAGCAGTGAAGGGCCAAATGAGAAGCGTGGACTAACTGTCACAAATGAATGCTTTGCAGAGAGGCCGAGGACCTGTGAGCATGGGGAGGGGCTCCAAGGAGTTCTCTGGCACAGCTAAATAATGTTTTGTAATTTACTGAAAAAAAAAAAAATTCTATTGAAATTTTTCTTTTTTGGGAGAGGAGGAGGGGGGAGAACCAGGGATTGAACTCAGGTCCTTGCACTTGCCAGGCAAGTGCTTATTCTACTGAGCCATCTCCCCAGCCCTGAACTTTTTCTTTTAGAACTTCTAATTCCACCAAGAAGAAAATGATGCCCTGTGATAATTTTAAGAGCTAAGGAACACCAGGTAGCTGGTGACATATCATCTCTTGGTGTGTCTGTGGGAACGTGACTGGAAGAGAGTAACAGTTTGAGCCACTAGAAGAGCAAGGAAAATTTCACTCACAGACATGGTGAATATCATTCAGTCTGTGACGGGCCCAAGCAAAATAAAAAGGAAGAAGAGGGGCAAATTTTCTCTCTCTTCTTGAACTAGGACCTTCATCACCTCCTGCCTGTGGACACAGCTCTCTTGATTCTTGAGTCTGTAGACTGCGGGACTGGCTGAGCAGCCCCTCTGCCCTTTAGTTCCCAGGCCTTCCAATGTGGTTAAGATTTATAGCATCACAGTTCCAGGTCTCAGACTGATTTACAACCCTGGTTTTCCTTGTTCTCCAGCTTGTAAGCAGATCACGAGTCCTCTTGACATCCAAAACTGTGGGGATATTGTTCTGGAGCCCTGTGAGTAACACTAATATATGCTCTCTTCTCACCTGAAATGGTGACCCAGTTCCTTTCAATGGCCTACAAGGCCCTGTCACAACTCTTAGGATTTCAGCCGCATTTCTGCTCTCATTCCCTTCCCCCACACACTCTATCAAAGACACATTAGCTTCCTCACTGGTCTTTGAACCTGCAGGCTCATTCTTATTCCCTTGCACTCTTGGTTCTCTCTGACTGCAGTGGTTTTCCCAGGAAACCTTGGAGTTCACGTCTACACTTCCTTCAGGTCTTCTTTGTCATGCCATCTCCCTGGAATGCTCTCTATGACACCAGCGGTATAAAATTATAATCCCTTCCTAGACTTTTCCCTGATTTATTTTTCTCTACTTATCATCAGTTAATATGCCATATATACAATTTTTGA
>PVKN010028285.1:0-13286 GCA_004027915.1 Capromys pilorides
ATGAGAAGAAAGATTTGTACTAATAATATTTAGATATCATTTCTGCATCTTGTACTCTGAATAACTACCACAAAGACAACAATATACTATGTATTAATTATTGTAACTGTCCTACTAACCTGCTTTGAAATGTTCTCATTGCCATTTCTCATTAAAACTAATAAAATTAAAACATGTATAAAATTGTAAACTTTGGCAAAATCAGTTGGGAGCAGCACTAATGATAATACTCATATTTAACTACATGTCTCTAATGAGTCCAGAATGAGAATCAGCTCTTTTTGTAAATGAATGGACTCTCACAATGCTCACAAAAACACATTGAAGCAGATACTCTCCAAATCAGTATCGTAACCCAACTGGTCTCACACTAGGTCTTTGGTCTTAACTATAAAGTCTTAAAAGCAGATCTACCTTTTGTGAATTATATTCTGATCCTGAACCAAGTTAGGCCACTTAAATTTCCAGTTTCAAATGAACCCCACGACTTGCTTGACTTTTTTCTCTTGATCCTTGCCTTCCAGAAATATCACACAACATTGCTTTCCAACACCCAGTGATCCTGAGTCATCCATGCTGCCAGTGTTCTCTAGAATATAATGTAACTCGTTGTCGGAGTTCTCTGTTGCTTTCATTATGTTTCACAGGGTTCCTAGAATCCATCAAATCCTGGCTGGAAGGAGGTGAAGGTTGTGTTCAGGCCTGAGGGTTGCTAGGACTAGCTCCATCTTCTCACATGGCATGCACACACAAAATCCTGGTTCTTCCTTAGCTGTCTGCCTACCATTCCTGCTACAGCAAGTCTGTACATATTTATCTTTCAAAAACTTCTGTGCTAACAGGGTCAGCCTCAGAAGCTATTGTCTAGTACTTCTATGATCAAAATCTTTAATTTCCAACCCCTTACAACCTCATACAGAATTATCCACTCTGTTTATTTTGGCAGTGCTTGCTGTTTCAAGTGGTGCATTCTCACCTTTTTCACTTTGCCTGGAACAAGATATCTCAATTTAAGTTGAACAACTCTAATTTCTACTGAAAAGTCTAATTTTATTAATGCATTCAGTAGGAAACTACTGGGATAAAGTATTTTGTGGTCTCATTTTGAATGGTGAAGCTGTTGTGTGTTCTAGCTGGTGACTTCCCACCTATGGAAGTTACATAATAAAGGAATCCCTATTCTTAGGAACTTAGACAAGGGGAAAAAAAGAGAGAAAGAAGTAGGAGAAGGTTGGTTAGTGTTTCAGTATTCTTTTTTCAGTTATTTAAGACTTTGAATAGATGATTCTCTTTTTCAACAACTGATTTGATCTTATATTATTAAAGGATTAATTTGTAGCTGATTTTAAGGAAAGCTTGTCATAAGTGAGGGATTTTACATCAAAGACATGCAAACAAGTTAAATTGGAATATTAGGCATCAAATTCATAAAAATGTATTACATGCTTTATGATACTGCTTAAGCCTGTCTTCCTTTTCTGATTTCCCTTCGTCTGTCAGTATTTCTGACTCACTTTCAAGATCACTCCCACCCTTAAAGTCCTCTCCTTATTTCATACTGTAAATTAGATTTCCACTCCCCACTCATCCTTGGGCTCCCCTTTAGTTTTGTGAATGTCGATTACCATGCCCCACTAAAGAATAGAAAATCTGTTTTAGTTTCTGCAAAATAGGATAGAAAACTGCATAAGGCATGTTAAGAAATAGCTTTAAAGTTCCATGCCTCTTCTTTTTGTCTTCATTGCTAGTCTCTTAAAGTAAGGAGCAAATGTGCTATATTTTTCCTTTCTAACACAATAGAAGTAAAATTTGTGAATTAAAGAGACTTTTGGCGGTTGGGGAGATAGCTTGGTTCTCTAAGCACCTGTCTGGCAAGTGCAAGGACCTGGGCTTGATCCCTGGTAGCACATGCTGTGCCAGTCATATGGTGTGCCAGCCACTGAAACCAGTTTGTGGTGGTGTACACCTGTGATCATAGCTCTGAGAAGGCTGAGACAGGAGGATCACTATGAACCCAAGCTGCATAGTGAGATCCTGTACCAAATAAACAAATCATTAAAAAAAGTGATTTTGAAACTTTCTTACTATCATTTTTTCTGTATTTTAGGGAATGGTTTACCGGGTGTTCAGGGTTTCACTACTACATGGGACTCATAGTGATTCTGCTGTTTATAGCCTTCCAAGTGCTGGGATTATAGCCGTGTGCCACCACACCCAGTCTCATTCCCCCCTCAGTGCACCCTTGGTGCAAGAGTGGCTCAGCAGGTCCAGGGATCAAACTCTGAATCCTTGCACCTGCTTGCAGGTACTTTAATCCACTGGGCTATTTGGCCAGCCTCTTTACTAGCATTTTAAAGTAACTCCAAAATACACATTGCTATCCTAATAGCTCAGATATGGAAACTGACTTAAACTTTAATTGATTTGTTCAAATCTCACATCTAATGGGCTGGGGCTAGAATTCAAGAGCCTAGTTTTATCCCTGTCCATTTCCAAATCATTAATAATATTTATGTCAATGAGAGAGATAAATATTCTATATGATCTTTTCAGGAAAAATAATTTAGATGTATTTTTAAATTAATGATTATATTTTCCAGATTTTGGTATGTAACATAAAATAAACCCAGTAATTTTGGAAAAAAGAAAAAAAAATACTTTCCTTACTTGTATTATCAAGTTTCTGAATTCTGATGGGGTAAAAAATGAAATTCTTAAGTGTTGGATGATACTGGCATTTTAATTTTGCTTCACATTGTATAAATTTTACCCCTTTCTGTCTGATAGAAGGAGAAAACACCTCTCAGTTCAATCCCTGGTACTGCAATAAATAAATAAATAAATAAACAAACAAACAAACAAATAAACAAACAAACTCGTCACGGTAACCACAAGTGAGGCCTCAGATTGTGAGCAGTCTTGCTATTTGTGTGGCCTATTTTCTCTTTTATCTTCTATTTTACATTCCTTCCTTTCTCTTCAAAATGTGAAATTCATCATCTCATCTTATCCTCAGTCAAAATTTATGTTTCCTAGTTTACAGCAGAAGAAAAAGATCTTACCTTCTGTAACTTTGAATGAACTGCTCAGGTTACTAGGTAATGCCATTATTCTCTATGTGCATGAATTTCCACACCTTGGAACAGCAGGAAATCTCCCCTGTGAAACCCATCTCTCTTCTACACCATCAAAATGTTCTCCACAAATAATTACAACTTCGAGTTATGGAAGAATGATACTTCTCTCCTGTGAAAATCTACCTGGCTCTAGACCAGGTAATTAGCTACGATTTCCTGTCACAGCATGGCCCTGGTGAGGGCAGTGGCACAAGCAAGCCCAAATTTCCTGGGTGCATATCACATTCACTCTATTTACTGCGTTAAGCTTTTTTATTCTTAACATGCAACCTTCCTAACATCCAGCACCACTCCTTACCTCTGAGGTACATCTGTATATTTTTTAATAAATGCAATGTGTCTACAAAATGATGGAACCAGAAAAAAAAATTATGCTTAATATGTTATTCTAATATTATCATCTCTTTTTGTTTTCTACTCTATAGAAACAATAATATTCTTCAATTGTCTCTGCATGTTGGCCTTGAGCTCATTTTGTAGCCCAGGCTGTTCTCAAGCTTGTAATGGCAATGATTCTCCTGCATTTGCCTCCCAAGTGCCAGGATTATAGGCATGTGTCCCCACACCAGACTATTGTTATTTTTTTGTATTTATTGTATTTATTTAATATTTTAAAGAGAGTAAAAATGGTAGAAGATAAAAAAAACACGTTAGAAACCATACAGAATTTCTCTGAACAATATAGTAGGAATTCAATAACGGTTATTGTATTGCATACTATTACCCTCAAATTAATTGATTAGATTACCAGATATAAACATGCAAAATTAGATTTAAAAAAGGACACAAAATTAAGCATCAGCTTCTCCTTTCAATAGAACAGCAGAAATTATCAATGTAATTATCCGGGCTATATGTTTGTGTATATATATATATATATATATATATATATATATATATATATATTTCTCCCCTTGTTTCTTTTGTCCTTTTCCTGTTTATTCTATACTAACTTTCTGGTCTGAACTATTAATTATGTATCAGGGGAGTTGTATCTTTCTAGTTAATAGTTGTACTTCCAAAAAAATGATGGGTATGGGAGCTACTATCAGGAATGGGTAAACAATTTTAGATAATGGCAGTAGTGGAGTTGCAGTGTGTAGAAGTAGGGCTTCGTATTGGGAATTTCCCCTGAAGGCATGGACTGTGTGTTCTCTATAGTTTTAACAAATTTTATCAAAATGTAAAATAATTTTCTTTCTAAACCTTTGCTAAATCTGTGGAAGATATTGATGTAGCTTCCAATAGTGCTAAATTATATAGAACTAAACATCTCAACCCTGCCTTTATTATGCTTAAAGTAGTAACACTGACCTTTACCTTCTCTGTCACATTAAATTACTACACAAAATATTTTTCATTTACTGTCAATAAATGGTATTGTTTGAGATGTTCCTTCTGAGACATAGGAAAAATAAATACAAGTCCTTCAAGGCATTTTCATCATGCTTCTATGAACATAAGTATTAAGAAAAAGTTTACTACTTGCTTTTTCATGTTAGGCTACATTTTATACATTATTTTGGATCTGGTGAAAGAGCACCAAGTGAATAGACTAACGAAACGCTGCTTATACTACTGCTGCCTACCTGTTCACCCAGACAGCTGCAATATCACACTTTGCTTTTGCTAACACAATTTATGATTCTCATTCATACTTTAATACTGTCTGCAGCATGGTAAATATTAAAGCAACGAGCAGAATTTTTCCCCTCTGAAGAGTCACTGTTAAAAGGAATGTTAGAATCTCAACATCTTTGAAATAGGATTGGATATGCATTTGTTAAAGAAAAGGAATACATCAGATGGAGTTGAAAAGACAAGAAAGATTTTATTCAAGGCATTGCAATAGGTAAAAGAAACTACACTCAACTCTTCTCTGACAAAAAATAGAAGAGCTTTTAAGCCACAGAGGATCAAATAGAAAAGTAAAGGAGGGATTTAGGTGAGAAGTTAGGTCAATGTGATTAGGTCTTCTGGGCTTGGTAATTGTTAGTGATAGAAGACAGGACCCTACATGGCCACACAGGATGAAAGCTGAGGATGATTTTTCTCACTCATAACCATGCTTTCAAGGGATCCTTAAATCCTTAAAAAAGTCAAAAGACGGATGGAAGACTCGAATCTCAAAAAAGCAGAAAAAGATGGTAATTTCAATTTTCTAAAGTAAATGTTCTGAAAGATGTGAGTTTCTGTGACATTATATAGGGATTCACTAGCTTAGATTTCAGTCAAACTAAGGAAAATGTTAAAACCGTTTAAAAAATATAAAATGGTCTTTACACTTCGCATTTTTTTTTCTTGAGTTACAACACTACACTTCAGAAAGTAAATGTCTAGGTGAAAACACACTCAAAATGCTAAATAAGCAGTGTAATTGAAGATAAAGTAGAGGAAAATTGGAACACAGTATTAGGAAGCACAGTTTTCTCACCAACCCTGGTCCATGGGAGCTCCTTTATTCTTCTTCCCAGCTGTATTTTGTTAGAAATGCCCATGGAAGCTACAAGCAGCTCCACTTGCTGCCTTTTCTGCCAAGTAGGCCACAAACCACACAACATTTTCTGTAGTAAAAACACAAACTTTTCACACTTTCATTTTAAATAAAAGCAGCCCTTCAGTCTGAAAATTTTGGTGCAACCCTAACCTTCTCCCAATCTGGAAAGATTTTTCTCCCCTCAACCCTAGATAATTTACACCAAGCATTCATTCTAAGAGAGTAGTTTGCTTGGGGCTAAGGACATTTTAAGTGATGATTCTGGAAATCACATTGGAATAAAGAGTTTTGGGAGGTGAAATATATGCATTTGATGAGCACTTCTGGTTGGTGAGAGAAAGAGCAGGGAAATCTCAGCTGACTGAGTTGAGAGTTTCCATAGCCACTTCTAACTCTATAGGGATTATAATATTTATAATATTTAAGTGAAACTTTACATACTGGGGAAATTCCTACATACTGGGGGAGAAAAAGAAACTATCTTTAAGATAAGGGTGTTTAATTAGAGAGAGTATTTTGAGGTACCTTTAAGTTAATATATCTTTTACATAACAACTTTTTAAAAATTAGGGCCAGTGACATAACGCAGAGGACCTAGTACCTGCTTAGGCAAGTGCTGAGACCAAGATTTGATGCCCTGCACCATATGTCACACCAGCTCTGCCCCTGGAAGCTTTGAACAGGTCACTGGGACCAGGCAGGTGGTACATGCCCATAATCCCAGTACTGGGGAGACTGAAAACAGGAGAATAACTATGAGTCTAAGCTACATAGGGAGACCCTGTACCAAATACATTAAAAAATAATAAAAATAAATAGAATTTAAAAAGTCACTGTATATTGTCATCATGGATACTGTGCTGTAACATGTATTATTACTGAGGACATTATTCTAATTGAAATATTCCAGTCACAGAATGGGAAATACTGTATGGTTTCTGTTATATGATGCCCTGAGATTGTTAAAAATCACAAAAATAGGAAGCATGACAGCTGTTTCTTGGGCTGGAGTAGGGAGACAGAAAAGGGAAGTATTTCTTTAATGGGTATAAAATTTAACTTCTACAAGAACAAATGTTAGAAAGAAGGATGGCGCAGATGGTGTACAAGATGCAACTGAATGATATAATTTAAATGATCAAGATGATATGACTTATGTTTTCTGTATTCATCACAGTCAAAAATTGAACAGTCTATAAATAGTAGCATTATTAAATTGTACAAGGTAGTTCAAGGAGATGCTACAGAATATTGACTTTTGTCAAAAATTATTATTAAGAATGAGTCCTGAGATGGAAAAAACTACATGACTTTTCATATTGGAAAAGGTAAAAATCCCAGGTAGTGTTTATTAGTACAGAGAATTACCTTTGTCTTAATCACTGTTGCATCACTGGGAGAGAATGTCCAGTACCTGCAACTTAAGAGTGGATGGGTTTATTTGTTTGTTTGTTTGTTTATTTATTTATTTACTTATTTTCTGTTTCATAGTTCTTTCACTTTTGATTTGCACATGTTTGCAATATAAAATGATTACATTTCTCACGGGAAGTTGTTACATAACATATCTGAATTCTTTCCCCATCCATTCCTTCTCCTTTCTCCTCTCCCTCCACATCTCCATACAGAGTTTTATTTTGCTCCATGTCTCAGATCCTGTTAAGTTGCTTTCAAATAAGATGGGGAAGAGACATTCAGGACCTGGCAGGCAGGAAATAGAGAGGATCTGCTTATGGAGTGATGTGTTATGCAGGGAGATCAACCTTCATGTCTGCAAAGATCCACCTCTTCCAACCAAGCCCATCTCCTAACAACAAGCCAACTATAGGACCACTTTAACACAATTGCTGATCAAAAACCCTGCCAAGGTCAAGAGGTTGTAGGGGGCATCTAGCCAAAAGCTGTAACAATCTTCTCTAGCTTTTGCTGGAAACACAGAGATTTTCCAACACACACACATGGGCGGAGGCTTTTTCCATATGTCCAATAGAACACGAAACTCCAACAAGAAAACTTGAAAAATAAAAGTATGGTGTAAATAATATGGTGTTTTGTGAGTGGGAACATTTCTTCCTTGCTTGCCACTCTCTCACTTTGTTCTCTTACTCTTCATCTGTTCTGTAGGACGCCTTGTCCTGAGGGCAGGCCATTTTTTAACAAAATAACTATTGAAACTGCCTGAGCTCTTCAATGTTTCTTTGTTCTTTACAGAAAAGAGCACCATTTCATAGTTTCCATTTTTGCAAACCTGTATTTTAATAAATAGCAGAAGCAGATGGCAAAAAGCCATCTACTCTCTGAGAGGAGAAAAATAAATATACTTAATAGACAGAATAGATAATTCTCAAGATGCAAAATGAAACACCAAAAATTATTGTCTTGGTCACATTTTGTTCATTTCTGGGATAAAATACCCAGGACCCCAAATTAAGGAAAGAAAGTTTTGTTTCGTTCACAGTTAGTAGAGGTTGCAGTCCATATTCAGCTGGTCCAAGACAGACACATGGCAGAAAACAGGCATTCCAGGTGGCAGAAAATAGCAAAGAGCAAAGAGAGTAGCAGCAAAAGCTGCCTCTCTCCTTTCCTTGTATTATAAGCAGGCTGCCCTGGGGTGGGGATGTAGATTTTACACATTATTTATTTCCGGGTCTTGCACAGAATGATGTTGTCTACAAAGTAAGAATTCTGGCTTTCCACTGAATCACATAAGAAAATTTCTGAACTTTTCATGTTTACACAATGCATGAACCACTACAGTCCACCCATTGTCAACGAGACAATTATTTTAGACTAGTTTCCAGATACATACAAAGACATGTTTATTCCTAAAATTTCACAAATTGGACATTACAACACATCTTGAATAATCTTTAAGAACTAGTATTAAGTCTATCAATATTGTATTACTTTAGAACCATAACATTTTGCCGTGGGACCCCCAAAGACTCATGCACATCCCTTTAGGATGTTTATAAAGTAAGAACCTAGGCTCTCTGCTGAGTCACCTAATTAAACTTCTTAACCTTTCAAGTTGACACAATGTATCAACCAAAACAATTATTTAACCATTTTTATTTGAGCTAATTTTCCATGGATCTAAAAAATTTTCCTTTTCTATTTATATCACCACCAGAAGTATCCAGATAACTTGACCTGGAAGTTTAAACTTCCAGGTTTTTCTTTTCCATATCACCTCCAGAAGTGTCCAGGTAACTTCACCTTTCTCTTTAAACTTTCTAGAGCTACTGTTCCAAACTCAAGGAGAGAGCATGTTCATCTCCCACAGGTTCAATAACAATTGCATAAACAAAGATTACTCAGAAACTAAATTGAGGTAGTAGAAGAATGGAGTGTTAAGTCTTAATAAAAAAGTAAAAAATAACATATTGGGAGGTGTGTCAACATATGAAAGTGCTACATGGCTGTATCAGGAAGAAGTCAAATCCAGAAGAGAAGTTCACCTGTAAAATAAAGGTGAGAAGGTTCAGAAATGTAGGTTCATGTAGCTGAGGCATGTGGCATGGATCAGCACTTCATGCGTCTTTTTCAGTGTAGCTGTCATTTACTTTCATCTTTCCAGTTGTCTTTATGCAAAAGATTTGAATGTCCTATAGGCATTCCTGGTTAAGTTCTTCAGATATTCTTCTAGAATTTTGTTTCAGAATTCTATTCATCTTAGACTCATTAGATCCAATACGGAATTCTGGAAGCATCTGTTAAGGAGCCACGAACTAACTTCCCAATGCAGAGTGGTGGTGTAGAGGCCAAAGTATAACTTTTCCGTGGTATACCTATGCCTTATTATGTATCTATGTATCTGTATTTGTATGTTTTTGGCACATTTCAGCTTATTTTTGTGTCAGACAAGGTAATAGGAAAACATTCCAAAGAGCTTAATTATATACACTTCAGCAATGAGCAGCAGCCTTCTTTTATAATTTCATGATCATATTTATTTACACATTTTCTTCTTTATTTTAACCATCTTGAAGATTGAAAATCTATTTTATTTAATTTACTGTTGTTTGTTCATTACAACTTGTGCTGACCTTTTAAAATTTTGCTAATTTGAAAGGGCTGGGGAGATAGCTCTGTGGCACAAGTGCCTGCCTGGCAAGTGCAAGGTCATGGTTCACACCCTGGTCCCGGAAAAAAAAAATTGCTAATTGGGGCTGGAGAGATAGCTCAGGAGTCTAAACATTTGCCTTTCAAACACAAGGACCAAAGTTTGATGCCAAGTACTACATGTTGTGTAGCCCTAGAACCTTGGGTGTACCATACTGGCCACCCAAACTGAGTGGAGTAATGCATGCCTGTAATCCCAGTGCTCAGGAGGCTGAGAAAGGAGGCTCTCTATGAATCCAAGCTATGTAGCAAGATCCTGTATCAAATGCATGAATGAATGAATTAATTAATTAATTAATTAAACTTTTTTAAAAAGGTGAAATGTAAGTAATGAATAGAAGATAAAATCCCCAGGTAGCTTTCCAAGAAATTAGCCTTTTAATTATACTATTGATGAATGCAGTAAAGAAAATTCAATAACTGTGAATTATAATTGCTATAGTTTATCCTTCCATTCTGTTTTACTCAGTTCTTTGTATCATTGAAATGGCAGGTTGACACTCAGTACTAATGATGTTGTCTCTGGCATTGTACAGTCTGAACCCTGACTGGGCTTGAGGGTGTATCTCTCTCGTTTGAATTTCAGGAGAGTCATCTTGTAGTCTTAAATCATCTTGAAGAATGACACCTTGAAAATAGGAAGATAAAGGACAATAACTCCAGCTGCGGAAGTCTACCCATCTGACATGCCATTATTCCTGCTTTCCATTTTAGCCAGTTGCCTGGGAAGTAACAAGAGAAATTCATATAAAGCTCTCCTTTGTTCATCTGCTCCCCACACTTTCTCCCATTTTTGTTATAGGCTGCCTCAAAGGTCTTAGGGGGACCCCTGCGTAAGGTGTTTATTGTCCAACCGTGTTTGTGTAAAGCGCTTCACAAACACAATCTCAGTCACATGTCAACGTGTAATATGAATCATTCACTTAATAGCTGCACAATTAGAGATTCAAAGAAACTTCATCATCGAGTCTGTGCTAGAGAGATAGGGTAATGTTTTGAATCTTGGACTCTGACTTTGAAATCATTGGTTTGCTGAATTTATAGTTTTTCCTCTGTTTGCCATATGTGACCATACTATGAAACATCTGCCTATGTATTACTGAGTGACAAAGCCCACACAGAATGAGGAACTTCAGGAAAAGATGCTCGGAAGACCTCTGTTAATTATACTGCCCATGTCTCCAGACAGGTGCACCAGCTCATGCAGGTGTTGACCTTGTGGGAACAGTCTTCAGGCCCATAGCTCCTGAAAAATGTGAATAACCCACAAACAGCCAATGGCCCCATGGAGAAGGGCAGCATTTATCGCTTACATTATGGGATGTTTGTGATAGAATGAACTAATACCAGTGTATCATTTAGCTATCAGGTATACTGCATATCTCTTTTTAGTATGACTTCTGCTTTCATACACACACACACACACATACACACACACACACGCACACGCACACACGCACATGCACATATGCACATGGAACTGAGTCCATTACTTCTTTCTTTACTCACCAAGACATATGGCAGCATATACAAACTGCCACGGATATAATATAAATGTACTTGTTAGGATGTTGACTCTAAATTAGAAAATAAAAGTGGAAGTTACATGAAATGACAAGCGCTATAGAAAGGACAGAAAAATAATCTCACAAAACTACCAGGCCCTGTCATTACAGGTTGCTCAGCCATGGTAGAAGGACCCTAACAAGAAAATGTGGGCATTTAGAGAGATTTCAGTTCTGTACTGTGGCACCCCTCTCAGGAAGTATTCATAAATCACACATTCACTCCCTGATAATCTGGTTTTCTTTTTCCTTTTTTATATGATAAAAAACTAAATGGCTATCAATTTTTACAGTTTAATTTTAACCTCTTCTTCTCCCATCCACTCAGAGAAAAATTGTTGCACTTAGTCATGTCCAGCTCCAAGCAAAGTGGTTAACAGAATCAGAATACTATGATTGGTCCAACTAGGGCCAATTGATCAGAGGTGCATTGATTAGATAAAAAATGAGCACATGAAAAATGATATTCCCTCTCCTTATAATTACTTGAACAAATCAAATGCAATCATGGAAGTGTTGTTTGACAGTAGGAATGAGAGAACAGTGACAGTGTGGGGGACTGCAGGAACATCAAAGCAGGATGCCCTGGGCTCCTCCTGACTTAGATTCTTTACTTCTTTCTTTCCAAATAACAATTTCAACTCCTTTATCAAGTGAATGGACTTTTATCACTTAAACTCATTGGCTCTGTTTAAGCAGGGATTCTCAAATTTACACAGAAAAAAAATTACTGAGGAGTTCAAGCTCTGGGGATTTCAAAATAGATGATTATCCTGGGCTCCTTGATGTACACTACTGTTTAAAAATGCATATACAACTAGAGTACAATATAAACTCAGGAAAAATGTCTGTGTCTAACAATGCATTTTTCAAGATTCTGGAATTTTAGCAGAAAAATATAAAAACTGTCAGATATTAAGATGGGAAGGAAAGATAACCACTGCTGGTACTCTGACCCAGCTATCCTTCCATTTTTCACATAATCTAATAGGATCACAAACTTGGTAGAAATGGGGTAGTACTTCACACTAAGGTTTTGAAGTTCTTTTTAGAAATGAACGTGTTACAAGTATGCACTTAATATAATACAAAAATGAATAATTTGTACAATTTGTGTTCTCCTTAATGGGTGCATTGTATCTAATTTCCTCTTATGTCTGTATTATCTTTGTTTATACTTTGGCTTCTGAACATTTACATCTGTGTTTCCAGGTACCACTTAAAGAATTTTTCACCCAGTGATTACTTCTAGCAAACAGGAGCAGTCTATATTTACAGTAAGACTTGTGATGACTATATTGTTCTGATAATGTTATGGTTTGTGTCTAGTTGCCCACCACCCCCCGACAAAGCCTTATCTAGTCATGGTGCAGGCACTTCTAGAGTTTGAGATCTACTGTGATTATAGGTCTTATGAGTTTTAGTACTGTTGGGATTATGGGTGTGGCCTGAGGTGGGTAGCCTGGGACAAGAGAGCCTGAATATAATATAAGAGAGATAGGAACAGACTCTCTCAGTCTGTTGCCTCTTTGCAGTTGTCCCGCTGCCAAGAACCACTGCTCTCTGCCATATGCCACTTTGTCTTGAAGTCCACCGAGTATAGACTAAAACCTCCAGTACATGTGAGCTAAATAAACCTTTCCTTCCTTCACTTTGTGTGTCAGGTATTTGTCCCACCATCAAAAGAAGAGTAACTGATACAGATGACCAGAAAATTATTTTTGATAGTAAAATAAAGTCCAGAATCCTTTATGTTGCATATAATGATCATTGTTCTGATTTCTAATAGGGGGAGCTTATTTTTTCTACTGCCGGTTGAAGACTTTAGAGAGCTTAAAAATATTTTCATACATCTATGTGATAGTACTTCTGTACTAGCTACAATGTTGTAGATATTTCAAGTGTTGCTTATTTTTTTAATGGTTACATGAACTTCCATTGCATATATGTTTTCCCAATGTT
>PVKN010028286.1:0-13302 GCA_004027915.1 Capromys pilorides
GAATGAAAACATATATATATGTTCATCTAAACATATACATATACATATATATATACATACATACATATATATACACAAGAGAGTTAAGATAGATATACAGGTACTTTCTCTTAGTTCATTGAAAATAAAAGTTTGTACTAGTATTGTTTAAGCAAGACATCAGGTCTGTATCTTGTCCTCTGAATAACTACTATGAAGACAACAATATGCATTGTATTAATTATTATAACTATCCTACTAACTTGTTTTGCAACTGTTTATGGCTATTTTATCCTTTTTTTCTCATTAAGATGAATTTTTAAAAAGCACCTGCTTAGGCAGAAGCAGGGGCAGGGATTTGATCCCAGCCTACTGTGCAGGCCCTGCCCCCAAGGTGCACTGAGACAGCCACTGAGAGTAGGTGTGGGGCCTGTATCTGTAATCCCAGCACTTGGGAGGCTGAAAACAGAAGGATCACCACAAATCCAGTCTGTGCAGTGAGACTCTTTAGACTGTGTACTAAATACATAAAAAGTAATAATAATAAATTTTTTAAAAAGTTATTAGGCCATGATGCTCCACCCTCAAAAGGGATCAATACTGGTCTCCTGGAGTTCTAGTGCCATGAGACCCTCACCACAGCCCAGACTGGGCCAACCTTGTCTCATAATTCACCAGATACTCTTTCCAATTTCTCATCCAGTTATACCACACCAGTAGTTTGAACTTACCATGAAAATGGGTGAGCCCTACAGATAAGGTATTTTCCCCCCAGAGACAGTCTATTAGCTCACCACTAGTCATTTTCCCACTCTCTTATGTGTATCTCCTGATACCACCTCCCCATAAATAGACTGACATTCAAATCCTTGCTAAGGATCAGATCCTGATGAAGCAAAAATTAAGACAGTTCCCCTGTGGCCAGAGTTGAAGAGGATGGTGTCCCAGGGGCCAGGATGGCCCTTCCCCAACACACCAGTCTCCTCTCCTCCCAGACTCCCCTCCATCTTCATCCTTCCATGTATCCTCCCAGAGCCCACCACCCTCCCAAGATCCCTCAGGGCACAGCTCTCGCTTATCCCCACCTAGCATCCAGTCCCATTTCGTTACTGAGGGGCTCCTGTTTTTTTCTTAGAAAACATGATAAATTGTCATCTTGCTCCTAGCTTCTTCCCTCTCCATATTCTAGACCCTTCACTGCCTGACTTTATAGTTTGTCTTACTAAAAAGGCGAAGTTTATGTTCCCACTCCTCAAATCTGGGCTCCATTGTCTTGCTCTGTACAAGGGGCAAGACAGAAGAAGCAGTTTGCAGTCTGGCACCAGGCTTTGTAGGAGCATCACAGTTTTTCTTGCTGTCTTGAGATTTGAGGTAGGCATGAAGTGGACACTTCAAGCTGATCAGCAGTTCCCAAGAGAAGAAGAGAGCAAGAGAACAGAATTCTCCCAGATCACCGCCTCAGACAAGACCAGCCTGCAGCAGAGCCTCCAGCCAAGTAGCAGATGTGACAGTAACACACACTTCCTGCTGTGGGCACCTTGATTCTATGACTGTGATTGAAGAAGGAATCATTCCTGACCCCGCGTCCCAGCCCCAAAGGAAACTAGTGTCCCTCAGAGTACCTGCTACTGGCATCCTGACCACAGGTCCTACTTCACCAATACTCACCAAGCCAGTGAGACACAACTCCAGACATTCCCTGTAACCCCCAAGAGGGAAATGCTCCCCTTCCACCACAGCCAGTTACTGTGGGCTGCCATCTTTCCACCACAAAAGAAATGACTTTTGGAGAATGGAGCAGTCATGTGCCTCCAAACTCGCTCCCACAAGCAAGCAAGCAGGCAAGCAAGCAAGCAAGCAAGCAAGCAAGCAAGCAAGAAAGAAAGAAAGAAAGAAAGAAAGAAAGAAAGAAAGAAAGAAAGAAAGAAAAAAAAAACAGAGAAAGAAAAAGAAAGTCCTGATTTATAGCATTTGCCAGTTTCCATGATATAAATACACCCATCATAGCCAATTTCATGTACCAACAATTTAACTGGTGCCCCAAATTCCTGAATGTTTTACAGTTGGCTCCAGCATATCCTGGCAATGGATCCCATACCAAGGAAAGCAGAGCCAAAAGATGGAGAGATAGGAAGTATTCTGGTACCACTCTTTGAGCCATGCCTGAAATCAGTTAAGTCCCTCCTAGACTTATGCGAGCCAACAACTTTTTTATTGTTGTTTCTTCTGCATCCAGTCTGATTTGTTTTTCTTTCATATGCAACTGAAAGAAGACTGAAATCCAGCTCCATGCTCTTCTGTGCATCTGTGCCTTGAAGAATCATATCATTAAAAATAATAATCATGGAAAAGGAACTATTTACAGTGTTAGGTACTTTCTAGAAAAGTTAGCCCCCTCATCTTCATACCAACCTGGCAAGGCAGGTGTCACCATGTCCACAAGTGAGCAAAGACAGGCAGAGAGAGGCTGAATGCCATATGCTTGAGCCAGAAGGAAGCCCAGATCCAGCTCACTCCAGAGCTCATGCCATGCGAGCCTCCCCTTCAGGGCTCCCTCACCTTCACCCTGCCCAGAATACTTTGGGAATCACCTCCCTGTCGGGATCTCTAGCCCTTCTTTTTGAGCAGCCAAGTCATTTATCCACAGTCACCAAAACACTTAGAGGTAGGGCTAGGGTGGAAACCTTGCTTTTAGCCTGCCAGTCCTCTGCTTTATTCATTTTGCCAATAGGCTTTGGATGATAGCTGATAGGTTGGGTTGGTTTTTGTTTTTATAGTTGATATTGTTGCCCAGGGCCTTACACATGCTAGGCAAGGGCTTTACCACTGAGCTATATTCCCATTCCTGCTAGTCACCTTTTAGGAATGGAGTTCGTGCTTTGTGTGATTTCTCAGAAAGCTTTTGAGTAAGCTAAAGGAGAGAATGTTACAGAACATTGCTGAAGTAGTCATGGCCTTAGGGCAGCATTGGGCCCTGGCCTGCACTCAGACTCTGCTGAGAGAAGCAGCTCTAGCCGAGGATGACTCCACTAGTCCCAGAGCCCTCAAAATCAACATGGTATCCTGGACTTCATTTCTTTTTCCTAACAGTGGGAAAATGGTCGGCCACCTGCAGATCGTACTAGCATGTGGGATTCTAGGGGAGCCCCACTGCCCAGTTCCCAGCTTCTTCTCCAAAGGCTCTGTTCCTGCTGGTTGAGTCACCAGCCTTCAGGCATTCAGGCGCTGCCCATTCCTTTCTCCTCCTTTTCCAGGCACACAGGTGTGACCCAGGGCTATAGTCAGCCACATAAGCTGGTCCCTGTGGTGACAACACAGACTGAGTTGGAGCAAGGACAGGTTTCACAAGGAAAGTGTGTGAGGGTAGGGTTCTTCCCCCAAAAAGTGAGAGAAGTTACTGAAAATAAAACAACAAATTTCCATGATGTCAATCTCTACTCAAGATCAACATCCCAGTCTAGATCAACATGATTTCTCACCTGGTCCTCCTCATCTTAACCATCCTCTAAAAATCCCAGAACTCTTCAATTTCCCCTCACTAAAAAAGAACCCACCCCAATGGCTTCCTGCCCTCCAGCCTACAAAACCCAAAGTCCTAGACCTGAAAGTTAAAGTCTTCAAGCTCTGGCCCTAACATGGTTCTCTAGCCTCAATGCCTTCATCTCCCCCTCACTCCCTTGCCTGACACTTCAGCCACCCAAGAGTAGCCACTCTTCTTCCAACATACCTCACATCTGCTCTCCTCTATGCCATAACTCAGGCTTGCCCCTCCCCTGGAACACTTGCCAGGTCCCATTTCCATGTCTTCTAGGCCTTCGAATCAAGCCCAGTCTGAGGCTGCCCGTCCCAGGAAGAATCATGATTGCTTCACCTTCACCAATTCCTCTTCACCCCTCCGCCCAGTCCTAACTCTGAAGCTCAGTCATCACCTGCCCCTAGCACTCCTCTACGCTTGTTACTAGATGCCTCCGTCCAAGACTTATGGGCTCATAGGTGGGGATTTTCAGAGCTGGCTTGATCTAGGGTGTGTGATACTGGGGTTAAGGAGTGTGGTACTAAATTAGCCCACTGATGGACTTAGATAGCTCTGGGTATGGATAATGGAAAGGCCCACCCTGGTTGTGAGTGACAGCACCTCAAAGGCAGGTAGTCTGGATGACATAAAAAGAAAACTGAGGCCTGCCATTTACTGTTTGCTATCTTCTGCTTGCCATGACATGGACTTCCTGCTCTGCAGTGCCCTTCTGCCATGGAAACAGTTGACAACAGACTAAACCCTCTACAGTTTATGAGCTAACTAAACTTTTTTCCCTTTAACATTGGGTGTTAGGTATTTTGTCTCAGCAATACAGAAAGTAAATAAGACACTGCATAGAGCAGGTCACCAAAGACTATGAGCGAAAGTGATGGGAACGTAAAAGTTTCCACCCCCGCCTCCAGGTCACCAAGTCAGCCTTCATATTAATCTGAACTCAACTGCAAAAGAAAACCAATAATTAAAAAAATCTCAAACCTCTTTAAACGTAAAGGTAATTAGCTCTGCTATCAACCCATGAAAAGTGAAAGTAGGTATGAACAGATTCAGGGCATAATCATTTACACATAAACACACACACACACACACACACACACACACACATACATCAACCTGATTTTCTTGACACAATGACCTCATTTCCTCTTACTGTCAAGAGCTTCCTCTGTGCAGCTGGAAACAGTAGCTTCTTCTAGCTCCATCCTGTTAACTTAAGAACCCAAAAGCTAGAAGATTATTTTCTGTCACCAAAACACTGAGGATTCTGGGCTGCTAGGGTCACTGGGTTTCCCTGAACCAACGGCAGTGGCCTGAGGAAGAGAGCTCCTGGCCCCAGGCCAGCGTCACTTGATCAGTCAGGCCCAGCCTCACATTTAGAACTTTGAGGACTCTAGGGAAGAGCAATCTGTTGCCAGAAGATAAGAGAGGAAAAAGGGAGTCGTGAGCCCCACCCCTCTCAACAGCCAAGGATGAAGAGCGACTCACACAGTACATTGCCAGTCTACTTCTTGCTGCCAATGGTGGCTGAGTCCCAGATGGGATTGCCACCTGGACAGCCATCACTGCTCCCAGCCACTGAGCACCTGGTGCTTCACACTTGTTAGCATTTCTTCCTCTTGAAGACTCGGTGAGATCCAGGCAATTATCAGTCCTATTTACAGATGGGAAAAGCAGGGGGGAAAAGGTAAGTCATTGTCCAAGGTCTTCAACTAAGAAGCTGAAGAGCCAAGATTCAAAGCCCAAGAGTGCAATCCCAGGGCCTGGGTCTCCCTATGCCCTGTCCACAGGAGAGCTTACTCATGCCCCTGGGTCCTGTACCTGCACTCTGGCTCCCTACAAGTTTACAAACTCATGTCTACATAGACTCTCCTTTCTGAGGAAGCACAGAAGCCTGGCAACAGCTGCCACCCAGCTGTGCTCTCTGGGTGGGAGTTGGAGAGAGGAACCCATCCCTCACTACATCATGCCCATCCCTCTGCAGCACAGCCTCAGCCCTGGGCACCCTGGGACCCTCTTCCTCTCAGCCTCAGGGGCAGAAGGGAAACAGAGAGGTGCCAAAAGTTTGGGAATGTTGTGAGAGGCAGAGGTCTCAGTTTCAGACACCCCCTCCCCAAGAAGGGCAGGGAAGGACAGACAGATAGAGAAGGTAAGAAACAACCAGGGAGAGAGCAAGGCAGAAAGTAGAAGAAAGGTAAGTATATCATCCACTCTCCTCTCTGGGACTGGAGGCAAATTGGGACAGGAGGAGCCCTTTTAAAATAAATAGGTAGCTGGGCATAGTGGAGCATACCAGTACTCACAACACTTGGAATACTGAGGCAAGAGGATCACCATGCATTCAAAGCCAGTCTGGGCTATGTAGTGAGTTCAAGACCAGCCTGAACCTCATTGTAAGACTTCATCTCAAAAAACAAGTAAATAGGCAAGTAGAAGTTGATAGCTATATTCTTAAGGTCGTATTCTCAAGTCTAAACAGGGTGAAAGGCTCCCATGGTGATGTTAACTAAGGACAGACACCCACAGGGAATATTCCCCACTGGACTCCACCCTGATACCCAGAAAGCCCCAGATCACCTTGTTCTCTCCACTGAGGCTCCAGAGGCCAACATTTGTGGCCCCTAAATCCTGGGAGGTGACAAGGTGTGTGGAAAGGGCTCCAGACCAGCCAGCTTCCTCCCTGAGCTTCCTTCTCACCTCATCACACTGCCCCAGCATATCTCATTCCTCCAGTGGAGCACAAATTTTTCACTCTGTCCCTAATCCCTTCCCTTTCTGGGACCTCGGGCTCCCAAGTCTACGGGCTGGGGCTGAGACTCCCTGCTCTCAGGCTCCCTTCATCCTCACCGACCTTCAAGCAAGTGGCACCCCATGAAGATGATGCTCCTGGCTGGGGCCCTGAACCCCTGCCCCTTCCCAGGAGGCCCCATCCCACTGTCCAGGACCACCCTCATGCCCACCTGCCGAGCAGAAATTTGCTGCCCCATCTCCTTGGGGCCTCGCTCAATTGCTGCCCTCAGTCCAGGTGAGTAGACCTGACTCAGGGCAGGTAGGAGAGTGGGCAGCAGATGAGAACAGACAGCACAACTTGAGGTTGTGGTAGCTCTGATGGGCATGCCATTTTGGCTGGTGGCAGCCTCTAATCTCTGCTCTCTGGGAGGCTGAAGCAGGAAGATCACAAGTTAAACCCCACCCCTAGCAACTAGGTTAGATCCTGTCTTAAAAAAACCAAAAGGGCTGGAGGTGTCGCTTAGTACATTAGCCCTGGGTTCAATCGCTGTACAGAGGAAAGAAAAAAACATGCTCTGGAGAGCAGACGGAGCTCCACCTTGCTCTCTCCCACAGACCTCTCCCACGTGGGGCTATAGTCACAGGTCACACCACCCTTCCCGGGCCCCATGGCCTGGCCATGGAACCTAGGGCACATCTGCTTCCTTCTCTAGGTGACAGGGTGCTGGCAGCCTATGAAGGCATGAGGGCCCCTACAGGACAGAGCAACACATGGGCACCCACCCCAGCCTGTGCCAAATGTCAGCCGCGGTGCCCAGGGGCCCACCCAACCCCGGCACACCAAAGGCGCCCCTTCCCGAGGAGAACAAGAGGGGCCTCATCATTAATAGCGCTGGCGGCAAGGTAAAGCTGCCGCCCGCCCAGTGCCCCCTTGCCCATAATTATGCCAGCGCGGCTTTCATCCCCACGCGCACACGCGCAAAGTTTATTGTTGTATTTCGGCCTTTTTTCAGTCTCCTCTGCCTTTCATGCAAGGGGAAGGGTGCTGAGGGGTCACAGCATCCTCCCCCAGAGCCTCTCCCTGCTTCAGTCCTTTTAGAAAAACACCCAAAGCCATAATTTGTCTTAGAATTTCTTTTGAAACAGCTACAAGAAAGACTAACGACTGCTCTTTTCCCTCTGTTTCTGATTCCAGCCATCCCTTTATCTGGCTTTCATTAGAGCCTCGGCCGCGCCTCTTTTGTGGGAGAGACTTGAGGGAGCCGAGGCAGTTTCCCAGCCGCTGTGATGTTGCTAAAGATTAAAAAGGAGCTTTGAAGCTGCACCAGTTCTCTGCGCGCCTCCTCGGTACAGGACCTCAGAAAGACCCAAGCCATCTGGCAAACCTGACATAAAGACAAAATAAAGTGATTGAAACAGTCTCTTCAAAGCCACAATGGCAGATTTGTTGATTTGGGCGTTATCTTTCATGCGAGGCCCTCAGAAGTCACCAGAACACCTAGGTAATCTCAGGCAGGCCTGACTGGAGTGGATGGAGCCTTCCGGGCCCAGGCTCTGAGAGGGCCCCAGCAGTGCCTGGCCTGGTAGGGGTGGAGGGCTAGACTGTGGGCCACTGCAGGTGGCCTGGACACTCAACAGGTGCATCCAGAGCGGGCTCAGAGTTGGCTCCAGCGAGGCCTGCCCACTGGGGCGCCAGCCTGCCTCTGTCGGCCGGGGTGGGGCGAGGCGCCTGATACCACTGGAGACCAGGCCATGCTGAGCAGGGAGAGGCCCAGCTTAAAGGGCACCACCCTGCTCACGATAGCAACTCCCGCCCCTTAGTAATGTTCTATTTATTAGTAATGTTTTATTTATTTATTTATTTTAGTAATGTTCCAATCTTGAGGCAGGCAAGGCCTGGGCAGTCAGATGGCGCTCTGCCAGGAGAGTTTCCTTCAGCAGACTGAGCCCTGGCCAGCAGAGATCGGGCAGGTATAGAACCAAAGGCACCTCAGATCCACTTCTTCCTGACTCCCATGTTCCCAGAAATAGGTCCTGGACTTGGCATCCTTCCAAAGGGCAGGGCCCACCCTGCTGGGTGGCCATTCCCTTATCCTGTTGGGCGGCAGCCTCTGCAGCCCCAACTGACCTGCATGGGGAATCTGGAAATGGTGGCATCAGAGCCAGTATTACAACTACACAGACCCTCCAGCTAGGTTCAGGGCAGAGATCTGGGGACGCCACCCCCACATACCCACTACTGTTAGGACTGCAAATCAGTCGTTCCACTCTGATGCCTCAGTGGTCCTCTAGGAGGAGTCAGGTGCCAGGGAGAATCAGGGCTCTGTGAATCCCCCTGAAGGGGTCAAAGCCAGAGCAAGTGGTCCCCCGATTTCCCACCTTGCCTCAAACAGCCTCTCTGTTTCGATCTGCTGCTCACAGCTGGCCTCAAAGTGTGATCTCCAGGCCTTTTTTCTTAAGATTCTCATTGACCCAAACCCACAATTTAAAAGGCGCAGGCTTCAGTCCTTCCTCTGACCTCTTTAAACCTGAGATTCTAACTACATTGCATTCTATCCAGTTTTAGCAAAATAATGAATTCACAAAGTCTGACCACCAATCAACTACCAGGAATCCACTAAAGACCTACTGTGCGCTCCCACCCAGAAAATGTGGCTCCTGCTCTTTCTCAGACAACAGCTCAGAAGAATCTCAGATGTTATCCTCACTTCCCAGGGATGCAACAGGAAATCTGCTTTTCAAAGCAAGGAGAGAGGGCCGCTGGTCACAGGCCAGGACACAGTTCACCCTCCACCCACTCCTCCCTCCCTTTCTCTGCCTACTCTCTCTGACCAGAGGCAGGGCTAGGGTTCCAGCTTCCTCTCCACCCCTCTGCCCCCTTCAAAGGACCCAAGAGGGAAACATCTCATCACAGCTGGCCCCCACTGCTCTTCCTTCCTCCCAGGAGCACAGCTGGCCCAGACATCAGAGTGGGAAGCTTACAACAGATTTCCTGGCATCCTGGCACTGATGTTCCTGAGTGAGATTAGCCTTGCATCTGTACATCATCCTAAAGAGAGAGGGGAAACCCAGCTCCCTGAAGAGATTAACAAATGCAGGGTACCTTTCAGATGGACCATCTGCCCCTCCTTTTCTAACCATGCTTCCCTATCTCAACTGTCTGGTGAACTCCTACTCAACCTTCAAAATCTATCCCCCATGTCATGATTTCTGTGAAGTTTTTCTGAGCTTCCTTGTCCCTAAGATCACACATCACTTCACACACATCTGTTTTGGGGAGCTCTGAAGTTAAATGACAATAATTTTTTCCATGAAGAAGACACATGTCTGAAAGTCAAAAGCCTTCAGATCAGGTATCAGCTCCCCTACCATCAGCTATGAGACCATCGAGAGGTCTTTTTGCCTCCTTGATCACCCATGTCCTCATCTGTAATGTAGAGTAAAAGAAAATGCTGCTCTGAAGGGTCGTTTTGAAGATTAAACAAAGCAGTCAATGTACAAGGGCCTAACATTATATTCAACACATATGTGGATATGTGTTATATATGACAGATAGATTTAAGAGATGTGAGCTTCGCTCCTTACTTCATAGAATAGGAGCTTCTCAAGGACTGCACCAGGTCTCTGTTCATTCATGTACACATTAGGCCATGATCACTGAACTCCTGTTGAGGGCCAATCCCTGAGCACAAAGCTGTCTTGTGCTCAAGACAGTCACAATACAGACTTCTTCCCAAGGGCCCCACTCCACAATTAGTCTTCTGTCCCTACACAGCTCCAGTGCTTGCCTTGTCTCCAGTCCCTACCCTTCCCAGTTGGTTTGACTATAATGGGTCTTCCCAGTCCAGACGGAAACCTGCCCAGCCCCTGTGATCGTCAGTAGGCCCTTTGCTTGCACCAGGCATCCTCTGAGGACACATCCCTTGTCCAAACACCTTGGAAGGAGAAGACAGAAAGGAACCATCCTCATGCTTAGGAAGTCTGATGAATAGCTTGATGGAAGAGACAGGTACATAATCTTTTGAAAATCTCAAGTCCAATGGAAGAGTTCTGTTTTTCTGACTGGGGAAACTCCCCAGTCTGGCAACCGACAGCAGAGTCCTTATTTCCCCCGCTGGAGATGGCTAACTCCTAGTCTGACACAGGAGACGTGGGCCTTGACCTAGGCCCAATCTATCACTTATGTGGGTGAGATTTTTCCAGTCATAGGGGACATTCCTCCAACAGAAGCAGTGTGCCCCATGGATAGCTTGATAGATAAAATAACACATATGGGGGGAAAGAGCTTAATCTAGGGTCCCTGGCTTTGTAATATCTCTGTGTTTGTGGGCCTGGAAATGACATTCCTAGCTCTGAAGAGGCACTGACCTAACCCCCTGGGCTGGACACAGATTCCACAGAATGCTCCTCCTCACACGCATCCAGCCAAGCGTCTTCACCAGAGACTCAAGCCAGAACTGGCCGGAGGCCCCATTGCTGGCATCTTGTGCCAGCCTCACCAGGGGAGGCTTTCTCACGATCAAGGACATCTGGGCTGGCGCAACTCCCAGAGGCCACCGACATGAAAAGCAAGGGGCTCGGCGGAAACACCATCTGCACATCATAAAGCCTCTTGGTGGTTCCCAGGGGCTGCCTCCAGCTGCGGCTGTGTTGCCCGGGAAAAGCAGAGGAAGGCACCAAGAGGCCGGGAGGAGTGGCTGGGGTGAGAACAGCAAGACAGAGCAGCAGGTGAAAGCTGGCAGGGGCTCTTCCACCTAGTGCCTGACACACCCTGAAAACTAATGCCACCTGGTCTGTCTCCGTGCTGCAGCTCAAGACAATACTGAGTTATGTCCACTCCTGAAAGTGATTTGGTGACAAGGGGCAGTGTACAGTAGCAATTATGAACTCAGTTCAAGAGTTGTGCTGTGCAAGTTCACATCCAAGTGCCATTCCTCAGATGAACGGACCAGCTTTGCTCAGCCTCAGTCTTCATGTCTGTATACTGGAGTTAGAAATAATTACACATGTGCTTTGCCAAGCTTCCTGTGAAAATTAAAAAAAAAAATATTTGTGCTGAGCTGCACACATAATATCTGTGTTTTTGTTATACTTGAACCATCCATAAAGTAAGAGCTCAGTCCCTGTGGGCTGTCACTATTTTTGATTCTCATCTTCCTTCTCTGGAAGTCACAAGAAAGCCCTTGAAGCAGGTATACCTTGGTGGTTACAGATATTGAAACAGTTTCATTGGCTCTCCTGCCCAAGGTCCTGCCCCCAGCACCAAGGTCACAGTTGATTGGACAAGGGGTAGGAAGTAGCTTCAGGAAAGGTCATCTATTGGCAGTTGAATAGAGCCCAGCAGTTTCTTTGTGGAGAACTGGGATCAGAGCATCTGAACTGATGAACACATTGAGTCATGAATAAGGAGATGAAGAAGGCAGAGAGGAAAAAAAAAAAAAAAAAATGTGAGACCAGCAGAGATGAGAGAGATGTAAGGTTCCTAAGAAACAGAGATGAGAGAGGTAGAGAGGACATCCAGTCCTGTGCTTTGAGTTCCCAGCAGACAGGGCTGTACCTGTGAGCTGTATCCTGCCAAGCAGCACAAAGACAAACACACATATTGCATATGCACATGTACACATGCACGCGCGTGTGCGTGCATGCACACACACACACACACACACCACATGCTTATATGTGCACTCCTTTTTGCTTTTGCCACAATTCTTCACCCACAGCTGCACAACATTCAGAATGGTGAACCCAAGAGACTGATTTTGTGGAGTAAGAGTCAGAAGCTAAGATAGTGAGCTAAATATTTTGGACATTAGAATCAGAGAGAGTGGAGAATGGAGAGAGATGAGATCGCTGGTTATAAGGGGGAAAATATGGGTACACAGAGAGATGCAATGGGGAATTGTATTAAATATCTGAATTGCAGCGTATGATCCTTACAGCAACCCATCATCCAAACCTCACCACCTGCCATCTCTCAGGTGTGCTGCCTCCCAGGTAGGGTTCATTCTTGAAGGACTTGGCCCTCTCTGTTGACAAGACAGCTGCCAGACCTCGTTGACCCTTAAGCACAGATGACAGGAGCTCAATGTCCTGCTCTGGACTCCACAGAAGTCCAATCAAGGATATGAGTACAGTGGTTTCCTTGGGAAGAAATCACAGGAAACACTGGCCCAAGATTGGAAAACTGAGCCAGGAAAGGAAGTGGTGCGGGCGTAATCATGCCAGTGACCTCCACAGGCACTCAGAGCCTAATCTCAATAGGAACACAGGGCAGAACATGTACCTCAGAGGGAACTGGGATATTTATCCACCAGTTCCCCTCAGCTGCTTGAGGAATGGGGTTAAGAGTGCTTAAATTCCACACCCTAATTATTTCACTTGGCCTCCCAGCTATTAGAGAGGCTAAGGCATAAGGATAACAAGTTTGAGGAAGGCTGAGGCAATATAGCAAGACTCCATCTTAAAAAAAAAAAAAAAAAAGGAAAAAGTGAATGACAGCAACTCTCAAAAAAAAGATGAATATAGCCTGGGACACACCTGTAATCATATCACACTGGAAATCTGAAGCAAGAGGAGTATAGGTTTATGCCCAACCAGGGCAACTTAACAAGACACTGTCTCAAAAAAGGACTGATATCTTCATTAGTTTTCATTGCTGGGACAAAATATCTGACACCTACAAGTTAAAGGAGGAGAGGTTTACTTTGGGACATAGTTTGTAAAGATTTCAGTCCATAAGCAAAATGCTTCAAAGCAGGGAAGCGTGGTGGAGGAGCATCACAGAATCACAGAGGAGAAACAGTCCATGGCACAGCAGACAGGAAGCAGCCAGGGAGCAGTCTATGCCCACAGTGGCCCACCGGGCTTCTCCTGCCAGTATCACATCCATGAATCCATCAGTGAACTAATCTAGTTTGAGCTCCACTTATGAATACATGAGGCTTTGTGGGAGACATCTAGGTATAAGCCATAATAAGTAGAGTTGTAGCCCAGTGCAAACATCCTTGGAGCAATGCTTTGTACCTCCATATGTGAGAGAGAGGGAGAGGGAGGGGGGAGGG
>PVKN010028287.1:0-13286 GCA_004027915.1 Capromys pilorides
TCATTCAGAATAATTCCTGGGCGACGTACTTAGTAATTTTAAAGACATGTAGTTATTATAAATGTAACATTAGAAATTAGAGTTGTTTAAGACTGAGCAAAATGTTATAAAAAGGTTATCTAATATAACCTCATTAAAAAAATTTTCTGTGGAAACAATTTTCCTTGACGTTATCTAAAGAATGGCATTTCATGTAAGAACATTTAGCAAGATCTACATAGGTATTCTTCAAAGTACTTATATTTTATTTTTATGTCACATTTTAAAAGTGATTTGCATTATTGGTCTTACAATGTATTTTAGGAAACCAGAATTTCACTTCAGTGTTCATCAGGCACATGAATCTGCAATGTATATTAAAATTCATATAACAATTTGTTTCTCTTTGAGCATAGCTAAATAATGGACTTACTATAATGAATACATAAAATACACTTGATAAAAATAATTTGTTTTTATATTATTCTAAAGTTATAAATAACTTAAAATCATTTGTTCTTTGGAATTGGATATACATGCACATATAGGGCTAAAGATAACTCTTAACTTGGTAGATGTGGTTGCAAGCAACTGAATTATATATAAGTATTCTAGGCAGTCAGACAGGGTTAGGCCCTCAGAGGACCCATTTTGGAAGACAAGATACCTTGCAACTGTGGGAGACAGGCACCTCTTCTGTGGGCCAGATCTCAATACAAAAGATTAAACAAAAGCAGCCACATTCCTCACTAAGGATACACATCAGGGTTTGTTATTCTAAATGGGTATCTGTTGCATTTAAAAAACAAGAAGAATAACTAACCCAAATCCTCTATAGGAAGAGCCCCTTTTCTATATTCATGTCTGTTTTGTATGTGACTTCATCTTATCTTCATTTAATAATTTTCACCTTAACAATTATACTTGTAATCTTATTGGTCAACCATTGTTTTGTCCCACTTCATACCCATCTTGTGAGTTCTGATGTTTCCCACCTTAGATCTGCCTTGTCCCCTGGTTTTATTCTATAAAACTTCTAGAGGGCTGGAGAGATGGTCCAGTGGTCTACAGCATCTGCTTATGAAAGCTTAGGCAATCACAGGAATTGTAGCATTTATCCAAAAAAACTCCTAGAAAACTCAAGGTCCTTGGCAACCAACTCAGGTTCACTTCTATCACTCTCTCAGACAGAAACTTTATTTCCCTCAATAAATATATTCTGCTCTTAACCTCTGTTAGTCCCACATTCACTTCTTTGGTTTTATATATCATCAATTTATCCCAAGTATCTTTCAGCATGGGAGTTTCTTTCTCCTGCATCAATGTCAGATAAGTTGAATTCATGTCTCCTGAGACTGAAGAATGATTCTAAGGAACAATGGAGGATAAGTGTGTAAAGCTCTAATTTGAGCTGACTTGTCCAATTGATTTATACTCATAAGATTTCCACAGAGTAGCACACAAAGAGAGTAGAACTTATTTTCACATAATAAGCTAAATATTTCTAAAGTGTTACTTATTTTTTTTACATTTACTCTCATTTAATTGTTGCAATATCTCATATGAGATAATTGTTACCATTATTTTCATTGTACAAAAAAGCTTGAGTATTATGAAGGTGAATTAAAAATTGCCCAAGGTCATGCATAATAAAGAACAGTCTCAGAATTTAAAGCCAGCAGGCTGATTCCAAATACCAAACACTGAATCTCTTGGCTTTAATATTAACTATCATCATTGTCTGTATGTTCACAAATTATAAACTTTTTTTTAAATTTATTTATTTATTTATCTATCTATCTATTTATTTATTTATTTGTTTGCTTGTTGTGTTTGTTTGTTTCTTTATTTATTCATTTTGTGGCTGGCTTAGCATGCCCTGGTGGTGGCGCTGGCGCAGCATGTGGTGCCGGGGATCGAACTGCAGTCCCCGCAGTTACCTGAGCCCTCCTAAGCAGGCTCTTTAGACCACTGAACCATCTCGCTGGCCCACAAATTATAAACTTAAATGTTAAAAGAAAACCTTTGTTGAGGTTGCTATTTTTCTGCCTTCTAACACTTAGTGATGTGGCAATATGAATCATAATTCTATTCAGATATGAAGGCTCAAGCAATTCCATCACATATGGTTAAAACATAAATCTGTCTAGACATTCCATTAAAGGTTATTCTGTCAAAGCATAAACTGCTGTTTCTTGAAGTCAACTTTAAGTTTTAGTTGAGAACTTTTACTCTCAAATGCATCTTATTTTCCTGGCAGAAATGACAGTAGGCCTTTATAAATTTTTGATAAATTATTCATCCTAAAGAATATTTTACCGTAATTTTTCATAGCTACCCTTAACTCTTTTAACTTTGGAGGTAAGTAGTTTTTGACAATATTTGTAGAAATATATATATATATATATATATATATATATATATATATATATATATATATAGTGAATAATGGAGGGAAACCACCTGAGAAAACTCGTAGGCATCCAAAGCTATTTATTTACTCCCACAGGAGGGGCTGAGTTTGGAAAGTGGAATCAGAAGGAAGTGAGGGTAAAACAAATAAATTAAAGAGAAGTTTTCCTGCTTGAGAAATTTGGGGATGGAGTCAGTTTGGTTGTGTTTCTGCAACATGTTGGATAAATGCTACAGTTATGTTTTTCAAGATGAGCAATATATATATGGATATGGTTTTGTTCTTTTTTTGTGTTTTCCTATCATACCTGCCAGCAAGGGATTCAGCTTTGAGGTATTACATTCACGTCTCTATTTTTATGAAGAAAAAAGAATAGGGTAGGTGGAAACTCTTGCTAAGGCTTCATTCTGGACAACAGAGAAGCATGGATACCTTAATTGATAGACAGTTCTTGGGTGATAGCACAATGGTGATATATAAGTTTTGTAAGGACCCAGACCTTGGGAATGACTGTAGTAGACATATAAGTGGCTGAAGATATGGAAATATCAAGCTAGTAATTTTGGTTAAAAAAGAGCTGGACCAGTTTCATAGGGAATGAATTAACTGTGCTGTCCAGTAGGACATTCACAAGGAATGGTGGAGGTGAAACCGTGGGGCTTAGTGGAAGAATAAGGAGAATTAGCTGGAGAAGAGAATGCATAAAGGAGAATAATTTCACCCTATATTTGGAAAAGTCTAGCAGAATATCCTGAAATATATCTTTTATCCATATAAGGAATGACTTGATGGTGGAGGGCCTAAGAGTGAAACAAAAAAATCAATGTAGACAAAATGAACTAAATGAGTGAAGTGGCAGGATATGCAGGGAGGGCATTGTCTTCTGAAATTTGGGTCAGCCTGAGGGACACGGGAATTATTTGTAATTCTCACATGGAAGGAACAGTTGGGCAAATAGCAGGGCATAGTTTTATTCAAGAATGATGAACTGGCTGGGAAAGACCTCACAAGTGAGCTGACATCATGGTGCTGTCTTTGTAAGGCTGGTATCAAGTGAGGGTAGGAGAAGGTTAGCTACATGTTGTATCTCTTTTCAGGCTTGTTGCATAAGTAGGAGATAATTTCTGATTGGGCTAGCCTCTGAGCTGATGTTTGGCCTGAGCAGAAGGGTACAGCCATATAAATGCTCAAATGGACTATAACTTATAGGCTCTTAGAGGTGGCTCAGAATTTAACAAAAGTGATAAGGAGCAGAGATATCCACTCTTTATTGAGCTAGAGTAAGAGCTCAGCACAGTGGATCTTGGGGAGGCCATTATTTACCATTTTGTTTGCCTGAGGCTAGTGGGGGCATGGAAGTTTTAGGTTTCTGGAAGACAGGCTAAGGGAAAAGATGGAGGAGCAAAAGAAGGAAGGTTTGTCATGGACAACAAAGAGAGGCACTTGTCATGTGCAACCATGTCAACTGAGAGCAGCAACAAGGTGTATAATGGATGTCTCTAGTTGGGACTCAATACCCTAATTGAGTGGGAGTGAGTGGCCAAGCAAATAGGCTGAAGTTACCCAAACAGCTGTGGAATACAATTATTTTTCGAGCTTTAAAAGGTATGGAAATTAGGATGAGCTTCTCCCTGTCCCAGTGAGTAGAAGGGTGGAAAGGGAATAGAGGGGCAAGAAGAATGGGAGGTGTGAGGAAAGAGGAGCCTCTGAATATTATGAGATGAGTGAAGGGTGAGTGGGCATATCTAGTTTATTTGGGCATTTCCCTGATTTATAGGAGCTCCTTTAAAAACTGATAAAATTCTGAAAAGAAGTATTTGTGATCTAAGAACTCAGTGGGGTCACACTTCATGGCTTTGTAGAAGAGTGTAGTGATCAAAACAAAGCCAGGTCACAATCAGAAGTATCAATTATGTGGAGAAAGGTGGAATTGCTGTTTCTTTTTAGGTGTCAGAATCTGGGTGATCAAGCAGATGTACTCTGCAGGTAGAACTCAAGTATGTTTGTGGAGCAATATATCCACATAATTGATGCATGGAATACAGATTTGAGCCTTAGATGGAGATACACAGTATCTCTTTGATTCTAGATTTTGTAATACTAAGATGGTGTCCCTATGGGAGGATTCATGGGGAGGGCGGCAGAAGAGGAGGTCATCTACACACAGTATGAAATAAGAAGAAGGGTGAGAGCAGGGCAAGTCCCAAGTAAGGACCTGCCCAAAGTAGTGGTGGCTATGCTAGAAACATTGTGTCAGGACAGTCCAGGTCACTTTTTGGGTCTGATGCATGTCGGAGCCTATCTAATTAAGGGCAAATGCAGGCTGTCCGGGAAGTAGTGAAAAAAAGCCATTTAAAAAGATCTAAGACATAATAATGATTGCTAGATGGAGGGAAAGAGGAGAAAAGTATATAGGTATTAGGCACTAAGGTATGTATGGTAACAATGATCATATTGAGTTAAGATCTTGTACCACTCTCTAAGAGCCACCTCCCTTTGTATCAGGGGAATGGGGGTACTGTTAGCAGAGTCAATGGGGATTCACAGATTGTGTCACAATAATTTGGAAATGATATGTTTTAGTCCCTATAAAACCAGGACATGGATGGATATTATTGTTGTGCAGTGTATGAATGGCCAGACTTAAGAAGAAAAGTGAGAAGTTTTTGAATGAATCTAGGGATAGGGTAGAAGTGTTCTGATTCGAGGAATGAAAAAAAAGGAAATGAAGAGAGCCATGGAGGGGCAGGGAATGAGTCACTAAAGTGACTGCAAGCATTAGTTGTTTCACAACGATGGTTAGGGTAGCTGATAACTTGTTAAACTGTCTTGCCCTAAATGGGGAATGGGACAGGTTGAGATTACCAAAAATGAATTTAATAAAATGTGTTGACCAGTTGATGCCAGGTCAAGGAGTTAATGGCCTAGAGACGTTAATGTTAATGCCCACAACAATAATTGAAGTCAAGGAGTTTCATCCTTGGAAGGAAAGCAAAGTAGAGTTGGTAGGCACTCATATTGATTAAAAATCAATAAAAATCATATTGATTAAAAATCAATTAAAAACTTTCCACTGCAAGAGTTACCCAGAGTTTCAACTGCAGTATGTTCCATGGGGGCCTCTGAAACCTTTAGACAGCTTCAGTCTTCAGTGACCAAGCCTAGAAATTTTGTGAAAGAGCTGGTTTGTGGTCCCCAGGAACCTCCATCATAAGCTATAGTTGATTTCAGCTGTATGAACCAGTAACATTATAAGTATAGCTGCTAAGTACTGTTGAACGAATGGAGAAGTAAACCATGTAGTTAATGAGTGGGCATGAAAACCCCAAAACATTTTCCAGGTAAGTGATGGATCCTGGGTTTTTAGTAACCCAGTGAGGTGACTAATGCCTCTCTAGACTTTATTAGATCAGGGATTATCATTTAACCCATGCTTTGAGGAGTATGTAGGCCTGGTCTTTTATTGCTAAATTGGGGCCAGGCCTGTAACTGATGCTTCTCTGTCCACAGTTGTGGTATTTTACCATTTATCTTGACTATCTGGATGGCTCTGTTTTACCTGACTGCCTGTAATGTCGCTGTATAACTTAGCTTGTACTACTTCCTTTTCTGAACTTTGAACTATTATAAACAGTGGCAAGGTGATAGTTGTTCTGGATGTTTCAGGTTGAAGGATATTTGAGTTATTATTGCAAGTTACAGACACTCTCGAGAAGGTGTATCTAAAGACTTTTGATAGGTGTCTAGTGCTCACATCTTACACTAGATGTAAAGGTGTTTAGTTTTAACTCTATAGAAGACAAACCAGAGAAACAGTTAACTAAGGTTGGGTCAAACAATAAAATCAACAAAAGTATTATAAAAATAAACAAATTATTCTTTTAACCAAGAAAAGCCAACAATAGATTCCCAGAAACTGGGTAAAAAGGATCAGGGAGCTTTAAAATCCCACATAATATAAACCTTTCATTTAATATCTTGAAAAATCATTGATATATTAGCAAAAATTTCAGAAGTATGCATCCATTTAGCCTTTAGCCTTTATAATTGCACAAGTATCCTCCTGTGCTGCCATCAGGATATGTAAGACCAATGATTTTTGAAGACAGCTTGTCTTTATTTTTTTATTGTTTATTTTATTTTATCTTATTTTTGGTTTATTTTATTTTGTTTTACTTTATTTTATTTTATTTAATTTTGTACTTCAGGAGAGGAGAGACAGACAGACAGACAGACAGACAGACAGACAGAGACAGAGACAAAGAGACAGAGAGACCAGTAGAGGTGCCTTCAGCATGGGATAACTGCTACTTTGGAAGTCACTTGCACAGGGGTCAAAAATTTATTTATATCTCTTATTTATATCTCAGTTCTGACTGGGTTTTACAACCAAGTTAAAATGAAACCTATGTTAACCGAACTTGACCTTTTCTTGTCTGTCCAGTTCAGATAAGCCACTTCAGGTATGTGATGGTTTGAGTATAGGTGTCCCTCCAAAGTCTCATGCAGTTATTGGTTGGCTTTTGGAATTTGTAATCAATTATTGTGAAAATGGGTGCTGCACCTCCCCTGGGGCAGGTGATTTGCAATTCAGTGTAAGGTAGGATGAGAAGTTAGCTGCTTGAGCAGCTAGCTCTCCCTGAACTCTTGCTCTTAGCTGCCACCATGAAAGTCTGTTTTCTGCCATGTACCTCTCTGCCTTGGAGCCAGCTGAATATGGACTGAAACCTCCAGTAACTATGAACTAAATAAACTTCTCCTTCCTTCATTTTGATGGTCAGGGATTTGTCTCAGCAACAAGAGAAGAGTAATTAAGACAGAATTTGGTTCTAAGAGTGGGGTCATTGCTGTGGCTGAACCTGACCTTGTGCAGTACAAGTGTTTGGAAATGCCTTATGGGAAGAGATAGGCAAGGTTTGGAGATGTTGCCTACTTGCAAAGATCTGGAACATCTTCAGTTCTTCTGTAGGGGAGATTCTGGTCAGAGTTCAGACCAGAAGGCTGATAGAAAGCTGGCATGTAAAGACCAGGCTCGGGAGGTTTCTTCTGAGAAGAAGGAAAAACAGCCAAATATTGGGGTAGTAGCATGGCTGGTATTGGGGGCTTTTAGCCAGATTTATGATGCAAATCAAGAGCAAGGAGCCCAGCAGTATGGCTCAAAATGTTGTGAGTTTGGCCAGCAGGGACTTGCCAATAAAGCTATGGACTGCAAAGATAGAGATAAGAGGATCTCCATTTCTGAGAAGGAACCAGAGTATGAAAAAGATGGCCTGAGGTCATCACAGGAGGTGGCAGGTCTCCACTATTTTCAGGCTCAGAATTGCAAAGGTAGGAGACTGCGCCTTTAGGGGCAAGCCACTGAGCCTTTTATTACAGAGAGTCAGAGGGGGCCACACCAGGTTGCAGAATGGTGCCAGAATGGTGAATTTATTCCTCACAATCAGGGTCAGAGTTCTCAGCAATCAATATATTCAACCCCTACAGCCAAAAGAGAAGGAAGCCTGGCTACTGCTCCAGTTGACAGCAGACCTTGGCATGATCCACATGGCAGTTGTTTTAGGCATATTGAGAATGAAAGAGTTCTGACGTTAAGACGGTTTCCACCTAGATTGCAGAAGGCCTGGGAGGCTAGGCAGTGTGCCCCTGAGAGGGCAGTGTGTAAAGCTGTGAGCGAGAAGCCTATTCAGTGGGAACCTCAGCAGTTTGGAAAAGCCAAGAATGTGGATGTTGCAAAGAGGGAGCAAAGCCAGCCTGAGAGAAAAGCCATGGGAGCTACCACAGCAATTGCCATCGGGGTGGAACCACATGGAGCTTATAATTTTCCCCAGAGTGCTTCGGATGTTTGACAAGGACTTACAGGATTTAATGTTGGTACTTCTGGATTTTGGACTTGTGCTGGTCCAAATGCTTGATTTTCTGCTTTGTGCACCTTTTGAATGATAATATTTGTTTTATGCCTTTTAATATTGGATGTGTTTAATTTCATTTGTATAGTGGCTCATAGAGACTTGGGACTGTGACAACTCATAGAGATGGACTGGATTGTCTTTTGCATAAAAGGATGTGCATGAGTCTAAGGGAGTCCAGGGCAGGAATGTTATGGTTTGTGTATAGGTGTCCCCCCAAAGCCTCATGCAGTCATGGGGTGACTTCTGGAATTTGTAATAGATTATTGTGATAATTGGTGCTGCACTTCCCATGGGGCAGGTGATTTGCATTTCAATGTAAGGTAGGAAGAGAAGTTGGCTGCTTGAGTAGCTAGCTCTCCCTAAACTCTTGCTCTTAGCTGCCACCATGAAAGGTTGTTTTCTGCCATGTAACTATCTGCCTTGGAGCCAGCTGAATATGGACTGAAACCTCCAGTAACTGTGAGCTAAATAAACCTTTCCTTCCCTCATTTTGAATGTCAGGTATTTGTCTAAGCAATGAGAGAAGAGTAATTAAGACAAGGTGTTACTCTTGGAACAATGCAGAGAGCCTCTTCCCTCCGATGTCAGTGTCAGCTGCCAGGATTAGTCCATGAATAAGCCTTATCATGTTGCTTTCTGTGAAAGCCTAGCAGATTTTTCTCTCTTGGTGATCTTACTTTTGAACACTGTACATTTGTTTATCTCTGACCTCTGGGGCCCTGGATTCTCCATGCTCAAGAGATTGTGTATCTCATCAGAGTTGTAGGATCCTGTACAAATGTTCTCTCATGCCTTGGCCTGCTGAACTTAGAAATCCAGGGAAAAAATATTGCCCATATTTTAGCATAGTTATCTCTTCAGTTATGGTCTTTAAATTTCAGCTGTTGAAGACCCAGAAAAGAATGGGTTATGTCATTTTCATCATATGTAATGCACAAATGTAGAATGTTTTTTGTTAGCTGATTTCACTTGTTAAAGCAAAATAGTTGTTGTTAGATTTGTTAATTAAATGTCCTTGTGGGAATGGTGGTATCCAGTCAAGAGTTTAAAGTTAACTTTCTGAGTTTTTGAAGAAAAGCTGGTGTTTTAACAGTCTGAAGAGAAAGAGTTCAGTTTCTAAGGATGTAGGAGTGATCTGACAGAAAAAAAAAGAACATGGAAACAAACGCTGTGGTGTATGTATGTATGTATGTATGTATGTATTTATTTATTTATTTATTTATTTATTTATTTATGACACATTGTGGAACAGGTGTAGAGGGAAAGGATCAGTTTACTAAGTAGTGAGAAGTCTGGACCAGGTAAGTGGTGGAGAGCTGGAGGGGAGTTGGCAAGCTCATGGCAGAGAGTAGAGGAGAAGCAGGCAGCCCATGCAGGCAAAGCCTTAAAGCCTGAGTCTACAGTACTGTGAATGGTGGCAGGCCTTTTTATGTCAGATCTGTGTGGGCCCTGGCCAGGTGCATCACGGTTCTCTCATGAGGCAAAGCAGTGTTGCAGCAGGAGGGAGGGTATGTGAGGTGTGGAATGGACAACTTGTGGATACCATGGGTAGGAACTGGCAGCAGTGCAACCAGAGGTGTAGCCTACTGCACAGGATTTTCATTGGCATAGGGCAAGGCCACGAGGGCACGAAGGGTAAGTGGATGGAAGCCCAGGTTTTCTTCAACTTACATGGGCTTTCATGTGTTTTTCAGAGGGAGGGCAGTGTACCAAATGAAGGCTATGAATTCAACTGTAGTTGACAGGTTCCAGATACTGAAAGAAAGATGTATGCGAAGGCATCATGGTCCTACTGTGTGAATAAGAGTTGCTTGGATCTTCCCCTCTATAGCAGTACCATGAACATGCAATGCCAAGACTACAAGTTTACAAAGATGGCAAGTTATGAAGGGAGCAACTGGCCTTGTGGTAGGGTAGGCTGGGCAGGCCAGATATCAGGGCTTGGTGTCAGGGATGCATGTTCTGGAACCTCAGTCCCAGAAATGGCACATATGCAGCTCAGTGAATCTTGGGCTCAGTAGCTCAAGTTTGGACTCGGCAGGTGTGCCTCAAGGTCAGCAGCAGTAATGGGGAGGAAGTCAGGTGAGGGGAAGGTCAAGTAGCACATGGTCAGGGCTTGAAGGCAGATGCTGTTAAATATGGAGAGTAGAGAGCTAGAGCTATTCGGAAATATCTTTTTTTATGTATTTAGTAAATGGTTTTGTAGGGTCTCACTACACAGATCGGACTTGTAGTAATCCTGCTGTGTTCAGCCTCCCAAATGCTGGAACTATTGATGTGCATCACCATGTCCAGTCTCAATGGCCATCTCAGTGTGCCCCAGGGGTGGGGCCAGCATGGCACACCTGGAATTGAACCCCAGTCCTTATGTCTGCCTAAGCAAGCACTTTAATCCACTGAGCTACCTGCATGGCCATTGGAAATGTCTTAAATATATAATGTCTTACTTAATTTGAAGCTGGAGGGAAGTGTTTCTGAGAAGACAAAATCATGGTTTAGCCCATTTAAGACACTAGAGGGACATGATGGGGGGGCGGTGGTTGAAGCTTGTCTAAAGAGGGATACGCTATCCCAGGTTACTTTTAATATATATATATATATATATATATATATATATATATATATATATATATATGGCTTAAAAGCTTAGAGGGGAGGGAGACCACTTGAGAAAGATTTTTATAGGCAACAATTGCTGTTTTTTCATTCCTATAGATGGAACTGAGACCACAGTGTAGGACTTACAGGACAGAAGTATAGAGTGAAGGATTTAAAGGGAAGAGAGAAATTTTGTGGCTTGAGGAATTTAGGGATCGAAATATTTTTATTTTGCTTTGCCAGATGGGTAGGGATGATGTAACTGTGATCACATTTCTTGGGATGGACGAGGAAGATGGACATGGCTGAATTGGCTTTATTCTCCTGATTTCATGCAATGACTTCCAGAAAGGCCTCACTCATTGGCCATGACACACAGCTACAGAATTTTCCTGGGGACTCTAATTTAAAATATTAGAATCATTATATTCATCCCTTTTTTCATCTCCAATTGTTTGTGAAATCCTCTATTTTCCAATAATTTAAATTTTCTTAAATGTACCCTCCCAACTAGTCCCTTTGAAATTATTTTATTTTGTGTTTTTCATCCCCTGACTGCCTTCTTTCTTTAAACTACCCACTAGCTCCTTCAATTGCAGACTCTAGCCATCAACTTTATCTATTAATTGTTGATTAAAGTTCTAAAAATTCACTTTGAAAATACCTATCATTATAAAAAAAATAAAAACTTTTTTTGCTTCCACTATTCTTATTCTTTACACAATTATAATTTGGTAGTTAGATTTTACAAAATGGAATCCCAGTGTGCTTTTAAGAATGCATTCCTTAACAAAATATATTACATGACGCAATTGATTATTCACTGTACTGTCACTCCTTCAAGCCTTTTTCTCTGAAATGTCCTTCTCTACTTTTACATGTCTATTGAGAATACATATTTTAAAATTAAGCTCAAATGTAACTTCAACTATAAAATATTTCTTTTGTCTCAATTGCAAAATTATATCTTCATTTTCTGCATCTTAATACTACAAAATACGTACAGATTTCATTGCTCTCATTACATGATGTGATATAGTAGTTTGTATTTTACCTTTGTGTTTCTTCCAATACGTATTCAGGGAATATGTATTAAATTGAATAACTTTTAAACAATAAGCAAAAATGGTTAAATTCTTACAATTAATACCTTATACATACTATAAAGATAAAATATCATTGTCCTTTAGTATTAACTTTTTAATCTGGTTATAAAAACAATTAATAATAGAAGACACATAGCCTCCAACCTGATAGATATTGGGTATGGCAAATTTGTGCCCTCAATTTTAGAGAATGAATTCAGAGGAATAGCTGAGGTTCAGGGCAGTATGGATTTATTGAATGGTAGATCCTGTGAGACGGGAGCGGTTCTCAAAGTGGATTGCTGTCAAGATTATTTCTCTAAGAATGTTTTGTGGATCAATATCTCAATGTGGATATAACACTGTAGGATGTGTACAATCTAGGTCAGACCATAATCGATCAATAAGATTACAAGTATAACGGCTTAGCTAATATTGTCCAATAGGGAAGAGGGTCATACATCTAGAATATATGAAATGAGTAGAGGCATTTTGGAGAAGGTTTGGGTCCAGATGCTCTGGCACCAACCTGAGTGAATGATAACTATCTGGACTTTACTGAACCAGGTGATACTAATTATAATATAAACTACTTTTCATCTCTTAGAGAGACATTTAGGTTGGACCATTGTGTTTTATTTAGGTGTTGTCTTCTGATTTACCTCTAACTTTTATTCTGACATCTTTATTTTTCTTTTGACTTCTTTGTGAGCCCAGTACCTCTCTGGCTATATATTAATTTTTCTCTAACTTCGCAGCCCCTAATACAATGACACTCATATAATAAATTAAAATATCTGGCATTTAGATGCTACAATTATGATAATATTACCAGTTTGGTGAGTGCTTAAATCTTCTTCTGAATGTTATTTCTTGATTCTTTCTGTGTTCAGAAAATAAGCGGTCAAAGCACAAGTGATAGGAGATTTCTTAAAAGTGGAAAATAAGAGGGTCTGCGGAATGACTTTGGGTCAATTAAAAATAGGAAAAGTAGTACACCTTATAATATGAGGTTGATGTATCATGTAAGTAAGAATGCTGTGGCCAGAGCTCAACATGTACTGTCCTTTTTGTGTTATCCACTCCTCAGATTAAAATCCATCCTAGGCTTTCCTATCAAAAATATGCTTGAGTTCATGAAGAAGTCCGTGTACAGGGCTTTTGGGAACTGTTTTGTGCATGTATTTTGGAATTTTGTAGTTAAATGTATTCATTTAACTATTCAAATTATGACTTAGTAAATTTTTTATACATCTCCTTTTAGATATCTAGTTATAACATTTCTGTCACTAAAAAGTTATG
>PVKN010028288.1:0-13285 GCA_004027915.1 Capromys pilorides
CTCCTTTTCCACCTTTTCTTTTTAATATATTGGGAACCTTTTTTTTAAAGGACCTAGGAATCGGCTGGGCCTCCCCTGGCCTGAGAGGTCACCTCAGGTCAGCAGGCCTGCGCCTCGGGGAGTCTCTGCTCCCTAGTAAAAGCCCATTAGCTCCGGCTGACTGCTGTCCTAAAGGCAGTGGCCTTCTTTATAACGGCTATGTCTGTCACCTGCTAACTTGTTTATTGGACCAGTACTGGGCTGGGGAAGGAGAGTGGGCGTGAAGGTCACAAGTAGGCGGGAATTGCACACCTCGCTAGAGCCTCTCCTTGGTCATTATTTTCCCAAAATGACCTGGTGGGGGAGGGGTTGTCTGGGGGTAAAAGCCCTCCATGAGCTAACACATGACAAGCCCACACAAAAGAACTGCAAACAGGCCCCTAATTAATGGGTTTGCTTAGAGCTGTTTCCCTGTTTAGGGACTTCATCCCAATAATTGCAGGCTCCATAATCATTAATCAGTCACCACTACCTTTCTGGGGTGCTGACCACAAGATCAGCCCAGTGCCAGCAAGCATGAGAGAGAGGAGCAGAGGACAGGGCCAAGCAGTGTCACCCGGTTCCACCTGGTAGGTGACAGATGTTCAGGGTGACCCCAAGAAAGGCTAATGACTCCTTTCATACAGATGGGGAAACTGAGTCGTGAAATTAACTAGCTCAGAGTTATTGGCTTATAAATAAAACTTGGCCTTTGAACTGGGCTCTGACGTGCTCTCACACACACACACACACACACACACGCACACGCACACGCACACGCACACACCCCTCCAGGAGGTAACAGGCAAAAGGTTCAGAACCAACGCCAACGCAGCACAGCTCAGAGCTAGCTGCACGGGGTGCACTGTGGCCAGCAGAGAGAGCAAGAGAAGGCCTGAGACACAGGCCCATGAGCCCGGGAGAAGAGCTCCACCTCCCACCAAGAGGACAGTACACGGGCTGGACCCAGAAGGACAGAGAGCATTGTACATGTTTAACAAATTGTACTCGGGCACTTTCTCCCATCACAAGTCCACAACTAGAAACGACTGTGGAATTTGTGCTTCATTTGGGGCCAATAAATATTTACTTAACTGTCCAAAGAGGACATGTGGACCCACACGCACACACGCACGCACACATAAATGCACACACGCAGGCTCACCTCAGCAGTTCCAAAGAGCGCCTGGAAAGGGCACAACAAAAGAGAGCTCAGCAGGCCGTGCGGTGTTGGCACTGGGCACCATGAGGATTAGGGCACCGGCCAAGCTGAGAGGAGACTTGGAGCCAGCACGTCCTGTGACCACCCTGGACCCGGAAGGCTGGCAGCTCCAGGGAATGTCTCATCCAAGTGCCCAAATTAGACCTTGTCCCAGAACATGAAAAATGCCAGAGGAGAAGAGAGGGGCCAGGAAATGATGACAAGGGGGGGCCGGCTAAGAGTGAGGAACCTTCTTTCCCGGCCATCTCAGCCCTCCCTCCTCAGAGCTGGCCCAGCCCAGTCCCTGACAGACACTGGCCAGGTGCTCAGAGCCCCAGCTCCACGGGAAGAAATGCACACCTGGGCCCCATACAGAGTGCTTTCTGAACCCTGGCCACACCATGTCTCCGCCAGGCAGAGACTCAGGAGCTCAGGCCAAGACTGGACCTGGACAGAGGTGGGAAGACAGGAGAGCCAGCTGACAAGGCCCACACCAGCCCACTCCCCAAGGGGCATGCGCACCCCAGCACCAGCCTGGGGGAATCCCATGAGGCAAGCTGGTCTTCACCGGAGTTTGGATAAAAGTTGAGCCTGAACCCCACCACCACCGAGGCTCCCAAGCCCATCCTCCACAGCTCCCAGGACCTAAGACATGGTCTGTGACAGCACATAGCAAGCCTGACTTCACCACAGGCTGCGCTTCCAGGCTGGATTCCAAAGTGGGCCGCAAGCCTGGGGAGCGAGGCCTACTCTTCCTCCAGTGGCCAAGCTTCATAAGCTCCAAGAAATAGTAGCCAGGCCCCGGGGAAAAGGCTTGGAGCTCGTGACCGGATCTGTGCCAAAATATCATAAGCCAAAGTCCAAGTAGCCAGCAAGGTCCAGGCCGAGCAGCACAGCGCCTTGGCTGTCTCCACACGAATGGAACGGGGCTGTGGAACTCAGGTAACTTGCAAGCGGGAGCTCAGGAGGCTGCACTGTTCACCCCTCCCTTCCCCTGGCATCCCTCCCAATCTTCCACAGAACCTCTAGCTATTTCTGCCCTCCAATGAGTGGACAGGGAGGCAAAAGGCCCATTTATCATTTTAATTAGCCCCAAGATATTGATGTTTCTGTTGAGAGCCTTCCTTGGACAACATCTAAGGTCCCTAGGGGACACAGCACTCCACGCTGCTGCTGCCCATCAGGAAAGGGACAAGAGAGAACCCGAGGCAGAGACGGAGATGTAACAGCCTGGCTTTCTTGAGTCTTGGATCCCAGAAGAAACACAAAACCAAGTCTGCAATTTTCATTTAAACTGCAGTGATTTATTACTCTGGGAAGATGGTGGTGCCTTGAGGGAAAGCCGGAGATTTCCAACAAGAGATAGTGGAGGGGAGATTCCTCCCAGAGGTCCCAGCTCCCCTGCCCTCGTCTGTCTACAGAGTCTGAGTGTCCCAGGAGCTCTCATCCCGGCACCCAGAGGAGAGGAGGCAGGGCCTCCCCGGAGCTGGCCAGCCTGCACCCCAGACCAGCGCACCCTCCTAGGCCTCTTCTGGGCCCCTGGGCAGACAGAGAGCAGGCAGCGCCAGCTTAGATGTTTCGAGCAGCTGGAGGGAAGAGCAAGGTGCCCTTCCCAATGTGTCTTGCTACACATCCTTGTACCCAGAGGAAGCGGGGTAGGCTGGAAGGATACACAGCCGGAGAGGCCTCCCTGCGGCTGCATCCCCCTGCCCCGCTGGCAGCTCCCTTTCCCACTCTCCGCAAGCCCCCTCCCACGCTGAAGCCAGCGGGGGATGTGCTACCCCGAGCCAAACGGAATGGGAAGCTGCACTCTGAGCGCGCTTCCACGGAGCAGCCTGGGCCGGGAGGCAGACACTCAGACCTCGGACGGACGCTCAGTGGCCGCTCCAGGGAGAGGCCAGCTGGTGAGCCAGGGGTTCCTGCCCCCTCTCCATTTCTACACCATCCAAGTCGCTGCAGCTCAACCTCTGGCCCAGCAAGCTCCCGGGGAACACGCAGCTAGCACTGGAGAAGGGGGCCCTTCTGAGGGGGCCCTCCCCAGAACCGCCTTAACACCAAGGGCTTCCGGAAACCCCAGAAGCGGAAGGTGAAGGACTGCGATCCGCAGTCGGAGCCATGCCGCAGAGCCCAGGGCAGTGGGCCTCCTGCTGACAAGAGTCCAGCAAATACCCATGGGCCTCGGCAGTCGGAGCCATGCCGCAGAGCCCAGGGCAGTGGGCCTCCTGCTGACAAGAGTCCAGCAAATACCCATGGGCCTCGCCTCAGATAGGAGGAAGAGCAAAAGTACAAAGGCAGATTTCCCAATCACGAGACTGAGGGCTTTCTAGAAAAGGGGGTTGCCAAATAAAATAGAGGGTGTACGGTTAAAACTGAATTTCAGGTAGGCGACAGATAACTTTCTAGCGTAAGTATTTTCCAAATACTATGTAGGCTATACATATGCTAAAAATTACTCCACGCTGACCTGAAACTCCAGTTTTACTGGGTGGGTGCTTTTTTTGTTTTTCTTACATTCAGCAACCCTATCCTTGGGACCATTTGGCTCTCTATGTCAGAAATGGTGAGAATAGTGCAGGATAAAAAGACAAGCAAGGAAAAAAATAAAAAAATGTTTAAAAAGACAAGCAGGGGGGCTGGGGAGAAAGCTCCATGGCATAAGTGCCTGCCTAGCAAGTGCAAGGTCATGAGTTTGAACCCCGATCCCGCAAAAAAAAAAAAAAGAAAAGAAAAAAGACAAGCAGTGCAGTCGGCTGGCCTTCTCCACCCCGGGCTTCCTTTTCTTCCGCGCTGGCTCGCTGGCTCACCCAAGCTCTAAACCTTGGCCTTTCTGGCCCACCTGGCCCTTTAGCTGATCTGAGATGCCTGGATGGCCTAGGTGTGAGCCAGTGACCTTGTCCGTTAAGTCAGCTGTAGCAATATTAAATTTTTCAAAAGCAACTTTAATGGAAGCCCAAAGGAACATGCAAACATTTGCATCCACATGGAAAACGAAAGCACGGTAGTCATCACGTACACGGAGGCTGGATGGGAAAGCCGCGCAACCAGGTGAAGACAAGCTGCCGTCTGGCTGCGCCTTTCTCTCACCCGTTTGCCCTTGGACCCACTGCCTTGTTTAAGGCTTGTCGGCTGCATTTTCTTTCCGTGTTGCTGGACCCGCTTCCTGGAGCAGGAATTCCAGCTGCTGCACACGTGAGTCATCTAGGAAGCTTTTTTGCTGCCTCTCCCAGACCAATGAAATCAAAATTTCTAAATGAGGCTCCAGGATCAAGGCATTTAAAAGCTCCCAGGATGATTCCAATTTGTAGCCAGGGCTGAGAAGCCATGCACACTGGAATCATCTGAAAATGGATTTTAAAAACCTACTGGTGTTTGTGTCCCACACTTGGAAAGTCTGATTAGTTGGTGAGGTGTGGTCTGAGCACTGGGAGTTTTTAAAGCTCTCCGGTTATCTTTTAATGTGTGGCAAAATGGGAAAGGCACAGCTCCTCGCACTGTAATACACTTCAGATTTCCCAGGGATCTTGCTAGATACTGACTCAGGGGGTCTTGCCAGGTGATACCATACCACTGGCCTTCAGACGGCCCTGATTAACGAGGGCCTAGATCAGTGGGTCTGAAGCCTGGGTGCCCACTGGAATTATGTGAGGGCCCTTAAAACCTACCTCAGCCTGGGTGTCCCCCATGCCAGAGATTCTGATGCAATTGGTCAGAGGCGAGGCTAGGACCCCAGGACTATGAAAGCTCCCCACATGATTTCAATACGCAGCCCAAGCTCAGGACCTTCACTGTAGAGCAACACCTAGGTGTCATTTTACAAGTGGCCCTGTGACCCCCCCGGTGGGGAATACCACTCTCCACAAGCTGTCCTGCCCCACCTCTGTTCCCTGCCCCAGCAGGCAGAAGATACTCTCTCTCCCCCTGACTCTCAAGGCCATGCCCTCTAGTAAAAATTCCCTTTCTCCCACATTGGGCTAAACACAGCCTCTAATTTCCAGCTCAGCTGCACAAGAAGAAAGCTGCTTGCCACACACCCTGCGACGACGGTGGCTGGTCCGAACCCGCCCACCCCACTTTATGATTACCAAGAGCTCCCCTTGCTGAGCCTCTGCCGAGAGCCGCTGTGAACTGTAGAAAAGCAAACGGCACCAACAGTCATGCGCAGAGCAAAGAAACTCTGCGCTTGGCAGGACCCCGGTCACCAAAGGTGCCCAGCTATTTCCACTGCTTATTCATGTCGTTCCTTCGTTCCTTTTTCTTCTCCTACTCCATCCCTTTGAAATGGAGTGGTGACACAGGGGACAGATGTGGCCTACAGAAAACCAAAGGAAGAACATGGAATTAACAAAATAGTTATTCAATTGTTGGTGTAATTTCCGTGAAATTATTCATGAATTTTTTTTTCCCTAAAGGGGAATCATAAATACCATTTGGAATGTGTCTTCCCCAACAGCTTTTGTCCTCTGACAGGACCTGTAGGTCTTTTCCTTGCTGGTAGACATGTGAGTGCACATCTTGGGTGTACAGAGTTGGTGTAAAATATGAACTCTAATGTGTAGAATTCGCGGGTCGCTAAAGTGTCACAGTCTACTGAAATGGGTCTGGAATCAATAAGGTACACATCAAACTCAATTGTATTTAATTTTCATTGCTACCTAGAGGAAAGCCTCACATGGCCCTGTTGGCATGAAATTAAACATGAAAGCCTGCCTAAAGTGTAGAAGCAATGCTGAAAACAACCTGTAAATACAGTGAAATGTGGCAGCCCAGCCCATCTCAGTGTTACCCTTCCTGTCTTTTGCCACAGCAGGGGTGGCAGGGCCCCCCAATAAGAAAACCAGAAGAAACGCAAGTGCAGGGCACCTCTGAAGGAGAATTAGTGGGGCTTCCCTCTTTGCATACCCTGGAGTTTCTTCCAAGTGGAAAACTATACTATGTCTTCCCGTGAAGAACAGAGTGGAGGCAACTGAAACGAGGCCCTCCTGATTTTGCCCCTACCAGGCCATAGCTCAGTTCCTTGGCCAATGACATAATGGAAGGTTCAGGTCCCACAGCTGACTCTGTGGGGAGGGAACAGAGGCCCACAGCGCACGCTTCCAGCTGACACTGACCTTTCAGTCAGGGAAACATTCCCCAGACCGACGCTAATCAGGGGCACATCTGGTGTTTGGACTGGGTCCAGATGGGGGCTTGTGTTAGTCAAGTCAGCAGATAACCCGCTGGGGAGGCGGGAGTGGGAACAGCGCGCCTCCCCGGCCAGCAGCCCCCATCTCTGGCTTTGTGTATGAGACACGGTCACGCTGTGGCTGCAGAATCACATGGAACAGAGACCACTTGTTCCCCTCCCCCCACCCGACCAATGAAAGACAGGACAGGATTGGCCCGGAGAGCCAAAGCGACTTCCTCCACTTCCTGTGCGGCGCTTCCCACGTCTCTGTGCCCGCTTGTGCATGGCATGAGCTCACCATCTCATGCCAGCTAAGGTGCTGACAGGCACCAGGCTCCTCCTTCTCTTTGGACTTCCTGTGCTTCGAAAGGCATTCGAGACAATGGCGAAGGGCTTCGACCATCCCCGTCCCTCACTCCCATCTCCCCACCCCAGTTCTTCTACTGAAGTTTCCTTTTTGGATTTCAAAGAAGGATCTACCTTTTTCCTGACTAGATCATAGACTTTTATCAGAATAGACTTGATACCAAACCTCCCATCTCCAGAATCATGGAGAGAAAATTGGCGCAAGATCTCATATTAATGAAAATCCAGCCATCCGGGTCAGGAATGAGAAAGGACCCTGACCAGATTTCAGCCTCTGCCTTTGCAAAGCTTTATACATAGTGCAGTTATAAACAGCACTGCTGAAAAGCCAGTCATGCCAACGGACCAAAGCCAGGGTGAAAGCCATCATGTCCCCACCCACACAGAAGGCTATCTCTAGCTATCAGAAAGAAGTCCTTTCTCTCACCCCTGGATCCCTCTCCTCATTGTGGGCGTCCCAGCCTACCTCAGCAATCTTCTCCTGTACAAACCTCCAGGCGCAGATGATGGGTATCAGGAACCACACCATCTGCTTGAATCACAAAGTGCTTAATGAGACTTTCCAGGATAAATAATTTCTAACTGCAGAAAGATTCACTCTTCTCCCCCTTATTTCTTATCAATCCATAAGGAAGCAGTGACATAATCCAGGTAAATGCAAAACACTGGTCAGTGGTCCATTTGCAAAGGTAAATCTAAACTCTTTGTGAGCTAATCATCAGCTTACAGTGTTTTCCAGCCTCTTCCCCTTCCTCCACATCAGCCTCCACTCAAAGGGCTGCTCCCCTCCACCCCTAGTCAGTTCTGTCCTTCCGGAATAATCACAGAAAATGCCTTCACTCCAGCTCTCTGACACGTCGACGCTCACAGCCCCACAGACCTCTCGTTTCCCGTGTCCTATCTGAGATATGACCTTTATCCAGCAGGGGGACCGAGGCAGCCAGTAGTAACTCAGCCACAGGAACCACCCCTGCACACCCCCACGGGAGAAAGCCGAGGGTTTCAACATCCTCAAGAGGCTTTGCTGACACTCCGCAAGTTTTCTAGGCTCCCGAGACGCAGCTCGCAGCAGACCCTGTCACTCTCACCACGCCAGCTGAGGTCTCTGCTGGTGCCAGCCCTGGGGTTTTTTTCCCCCACCAATGATTTGGTGCAAAGCCAGTTCACGTTCTGTGCCGGAGCAGTAATTCGCAACACTCATCCGACTCAGCCACCATCCACTGACTCAGCAGTCTTCTGTCCTAGCCCAGCCAGCCTCCCTAACACCCTGACATCCCAGCCTTCAGCTGCACTGTTTACACCCCATGAGCAATTGGAGTCCGCAAAGCCCAGTTCCCTAGCATAAAGTACATAGATAACTCATGATCTCTGAAAAGACTTCCCATCCCAGGCCTTGATGTCCAAGCCAGAGAACTCCTCTCTTGGGGCTCAGAAAAGACAGAATTAGGGGTGGGGTCCGGTTACTCTGCCAATTTAGAGGGACGACACTGCTTCACCAGTGCATCCTGTGGAGGCTGAGGAAGCTCCCAGTCTGGAGCAGCTGTGGACACAGCCAAGTGTCACTGTGAGCCTCAGGCCACACCACCCTCTCTCCAGGGCCTGGGTCACCCTCCTTCCCAGGGAGAGCTGACCCACCCACAGACACCCCGTGAGGCCTTTCAAACAGTTTCTTCAGACCAGCTCCAGGGTCAAATGAAACACGCACTCTGTGTCTGTAGACAGAAAGGGTTTTGACTAAATTCCATGCTTGAGGGAGAGAGTGAAATTCCGACTCAGGGGTGGACGAGTGGATGACAAATAGCAACTTGTGTGAATGTTTTACATTTCTCCCCACAGCCTCGGGAAGGTTCACAAGGAGGTCATCAATGATAAGGAGTCAGACCTCCCAGCCGGACTGCTCCTCAGCCCCTCGGGACTCTCCACAGAGATAAGCTGGCGGGCTTGGAGGCTGGCTGTCTAGAGGAGAGCAGGACCAAGGTGCTGAGAGACAGAGCCAAGCTCTCAAGACAGAATTTTCTAGGAAGGAGTCTGGAGTATGATGTCAATGCAACTCCTGGCTAGAGGGGGAAGGCATGAATGGTGCCATCAGGTAAGATGTAAGCTCCAAACACACTGGCTTCAGCCATCAAAAGGCTCTCCAGTCTATAAAAAATAACAACAGACGGGGCGGGGAGACAGCTCAGTAGAATAAGCACTTTCCTGGCAAGTGCAAGGGCCTAAGTTCAATCCTCAGTTCCGCAAAAAAAAAAAAAAAAAAGTCACAACGGAAGGCTGATGAGATGGTTCAGCGGTCTAAAGCACCTGCTTAGGCAAGCTTAGGCAATCACAGGGACTGCAGTTCAATCCCCAACACCACATGCTGCACCAGCCCCACCCCGAGGGCAGGCTGAGCCAGCCATAATATAAAAAATAAAAAATATGTATAAATAATAAATATTAAATAAAAATAACAATGGATGAATTTCTATTACGAAAAGAGAAAACAGCACATGTCCATTTTATGAATGAGAAAACCAAAGCTTTGAGAGGGTAGCTAAAGACACATAGCTAATAAATGAAGAGGCTGGGACCCAGCCTACGGCCTGCATGACCAATGTGCATACTGCTGGCCACTCTCGGAACAAGTAGCCCTAGACATGGTGACCATGTCCAACAGACAGTTGGACACTCACAATGGAGGAGGGGTGGTGCTAGCGATAGTCCTCGACCTCCAGAAGTGAGTGCTTGGCTTCACCCTAACCATGGCATTAGACGCTCACCTGTGCAGCCCCGTTTTCAGGAAAAGCGTATCACAGCACCCACGGCAACTTGGCATCAGAGCCACGTGTGGTACCTATAGTATCAGCACTCTGGGAGGCTGAGGCAGGAGGGTCAAACCCTCAGGTTTACCTGGGCAACCTAGCAAGACGATCACAATATAAAAAAAGGTGTTGGGGATGCCACTCAATGTAGAAGCACTGAGTTTGTCTCAGTTACTCTTTTCTCATTGCTGGGACAAATACCCAGCGCACAAGCTTAGGGGAAGAAAGGTATATTTAGCTCACAGTTCCTAGAGGTTTCAAGACCCTGCCCCTGCTTTATAGGGTCCGGAGGAGGGGCTGGGGAACTACCATGTCCAGGATGATCTGCTCCATACCTCCACATGAAACTGCCGGGTGTGTGTGGGGGGGGAGATGGACTACCCACCCTCTGACAGCGCATGCTGTCAGTTTAATGATTTGCGCCTCTCTTGGCCACGCCTCCTCAAGCCCCGCCCTGGTCCTTTGGCCCCACCCCTCAATCTGCGTGCTCGAGGGCTCCATGATTTACAGGAGGCTTTGCAGGGGACAACTAGATACAAACCATAACAGGGTTCAATTCCCAGTACTACAAAAAGAAAGTTTTCAATAGTTTGCATTCTGTGGCCAGATAGAATTCCAACACTCCTACCAACAGAACACAACTAACAAGCAGGGCAGGCTGCGCTCAGACTTCTCACCGGAGGCCTTTGGTGTCCCCTCTGAACAAAGCAACCCCAGTCTGTGACTCCTTCCTTTCTGGAGGAGACTATGGGCCCTTGGGACACTGGGAACCTAACACCAGAGCACACCTCATTCTCGCCCAGGAATTTCCTCTAGTTTCCCATACCCTGCCCTCCCCAAATTACCCACCAGAATTGGGCCAAAGGCCTCTAGAAGTCCGCAGTGGGGCAGAAACAGGGCAAGGGTCAGATTTTCTCCTTCCGTTGATTGTTTGCTGATTACTTTCAGCTTGGTCTGGGGCCGCCAAATCCATCAATGTCTGCAGGCAGAGGTGGGGGAAAGGGACCGAAAGAGGCTTGGGACGTGAACCAGAGAAGGAGGTGCGGTGGCAGAAAGTTAGATCTAAAGAGTCCCCGAGGTCCAAGAAGGACCAACAGAGTAAGAGTTTTAAGAGGTGATAAAGGTAACCGCTGTCAAAGGAGGCAGATACTGCTAAAGAAACAAGTGAAACTGATTCCTCTCTCAAGCCACCATAAAGGTGAATGACTACCAGATGGAGAGACAGAAGTACCTGTCCACAGGCTGCGGGACAGAGAAACAAACGCAAGAAGAAACTGGATCCCCTGCAGAGCAGGTGCGTAGGAAATCAAAATATCTGTGTCTTGACCACAATGCGAGACCACACACGTTCATGAAGAGGCCGTGAGGAAGACACGAGGGTCAGTACTGCCCCTGTGCCTGCCAGCCCAGGCCCAGAGAGAAGGTCACAAGCCTCATGGTTCCTGAGGTAAGGACTTTCTGAGCAAGTCCAGCAAAGCCAACAGAGGTGGAGACGGCAGAGACCTAGACCTCTCAGGAAAACTTAGCACAGGGCCCGGACAAGTCACATGAGCAAGGAATGCTGGTTCATGCTAAGAAGCTAAACACCAGGCACTTTTGCTGCCATCTTTCTGCACATTACAGGCAGCTCTGAGATGTCTCTCAGTGATTCTTCCTTCCCAAGTGACACCTTCCCCTTAAATATGGGCGGGACCTAATGACTTCAACTGATGAACAGTCTATGGGACAAATGAAAGGATGTCACTCCCATCAAAGAAAGAAAAAAACATCTCCCTGCTGAGAACACTGGTGCATGCCTGAAGTTCTCAGCACTTCAGAAAGCTGAGGCAGAAAGATCACATGCTCAAACCCAGCCTGGGCAATTTAGCAAGACCCTATCTCCAAAGAGGGATGGAGTTCGTGTGAAAGGCCTGGGTTCAATCCCCAGTACCGCAAAAAAGACAACTTTCCTCAATCCATTCTCCTCAATCCATTCTTCACAGACTCCGTCTCTCTGCTCCTGACGTGACTATCTGGCCATCCTTACAATGGGCTTGCTGCTACATACACACACACACACACACACACACACACACACACACACACACCCCAGGAGTAGGAGGAACCTCAACCCCCTCCTGCCATTATTCAGCTCCTTCCCAATCAATCTCCTGCCAACCACAAATTAGCATCACACAGGCATTTACAGTGCGGTCCCTGGGGCTGCTAATCCTTCCGAAGGGGCACTGTACAATGGTGAGGGGCCCACAGCCTCCCCGCCCAGGGGGTTTCCTTGCAGCACTCTCAGCTCTTTTGTGAGCTGTCCAAGTCAACTACAGATGGTGGAGCCGCTGGGCCTTGAGCAGAGTGGAGATGAGGAGCCCGAGGTGCAACGCGCCTGGCAACCGGCTGCATGACACAGGTTCCCGAGCACTGGGCTTCTCCCAGGCACAGGACTGCTGTGAGTTGCACAGCTTCTCGGAGCTTGCAGGGTCTCTGTCTGCACATCCTTCCCTCTTCCTTTGCCCATTACTGGTGTGACCCACGTAGGGCGTGACCTCCCTGGGCCCAGTCGTGGTTCTGACTGCCCCACCCCCTCTGCAACTTGAGCAATGGATGGGGGGAGGCTGTTTGTTCTGCTGTTTTGCTTCGTTTTGTTTTCCTTAAGGGCCTGATTTGGCCTTCCGAAGCCTGGTTGGAATTCCTGGTCCCAAAGGCAGGAGCCCGACCTGGGCTCTCAGGGCCATTCTGATCCCCCCACTGCCCGCAGTCCCCGGGCCCCACCCTGCTGCCCCTCGCTGGCTCACAAAGGCTGGCCAGGGCTGCAGCTCAGCTGTAAGCCTTACTTGCAGCTGGCTCTGGAAAGCGGGGAGCCCGCGAGAAGGGAAGCCTCTTATCACAAACATTTCCTGCCTATTCCCTCCCGACCCTGCATACCACAGCCCTTCCCTGGCTCGCTGGGCCACCAACGCAGCGGCAGCAGCGGAGCTCACACCCTTTTCACCAAGAGCTTGCAGGGCCAGGTCCCCAGGGCGTCCCGGCTCCCGCTTCCTCCACACGGGCACCGCCTCCTCCAAGGAGCTCAGATGCTCCTTCAGGCCACCCAAAGGTTCAGTCGCCAAACGCCAGGAAGTCAGGTGGGACCTCAAGGCAAGGGGACAAAGGGTTGGGAAGGGTTTCCACGTCCAACAGAAGCAGGGGCTCTTTGCTGAAGCTCTGCCACCTCTGGGATCCAGCAGCCGCGCTCAACGCAGGCAGGGTTGGGAGACAGCTACAGCCCTGGGGCACCCTGAGCCTGTCCACAGCCCCCGGGGCACGTGTGCTCCAGCGCTTCACGGGACTGCATGTGGCCTCTGGCTGTTTTCCAGTCAGGGCAGCGGCCCAGCCCAGCTGTGCACCGCAGGTCACCAGGCTCTGGCCCCTCTCTCCCCTCTCCGCACCTGGGGCACCCTAGTCCCCTCCCCTTGGCCCACAGCGGCCCTCCCAGCCTCCTGCCCCAGCGTGCTGTGTGGTCTGAGCCCTCTGCCACCAGAAGAGCCAAGGAGGGAGGGATGGGTCGCATGTTTACACTCAAGCATAACTGAACCTTTATTTTAAATAAATACAACTTTTAGCCAGTTTTTATTTCCCCTTTCTTTCCAATAGCAGCCTTCTCCCTCTTCCCCCTCCTTGTGGCTGAGGTTTTATCTGTGGGGCCACCCAGGGAGGGGTGATGGGAGGAGGGGGACAGAAGCCAGACGACCCTGGCTCTTCTGT
>PVKN010028289.1:0-13285 GCA_004027915.1 Capromys pilorides
ACACACACACACACACACACACACACACACACACACACGGTGGCGGGGATCCAAAGCAACCCACTGGAACTCTATGCCCTCTAGATTCCCTGATGGGGATTTTGCTTCTGTGTACATGCCCTGCACAACAGAGTAGGCAGCCCATCAAGGCCAATGCATGCCCAGGACGAACCCTGAGGCAGGTGTCCGAGGGTCATCCCAGCATCCTCCTTAGAGCATGGGAAAGAAAAGCAGCTCCCATCATTTGTCCTTTATGGCTCCCCATATTCTGAGTTTGAGCTCTCTGCCTCTTCTCAGCAGCAGTCTAAGTAGATGTCTGCTTTCTCTCAGTTTCTCTTTTTCTCCTTCAAAGTTCATGGGAAGCACAATATCTCTCTTTTGTTAGTAAGAAGCTTCCTCAGCTGGTTGCACAAATCTTTTGTTCTCTTCTCACACCTTAGACCTCGTTTACCTGTCCAGGGACAGTTGGACCCTCCTGGTAGACACTTCCCCTTCTTCCTAGCCTGAGGTCTCTCCAGAAAAAAAAAATCACTTTTATCAAGGTACATGTTTCTATCTCCAGCCCAGATTTCTGAACCACTTTCAGATATTTCCAACTGTTCTCGCTAAATTTGTTCAAAACTGAACTCTTCAACCTGCCAACACCCCAGGCCCCCACATGCTTCAGCATGGTGAGGGTGGCACTGGGACATTCCTATTCCTATCCTATCGCAATGGGAAACCTAGTTTAACCCAGTGACTTCTCTGCAGAGCCAAGTGTGAAATTCCTTCTCATCTTAGCTTCTGTGTCATTATAAAAAAGGGAAACAATGTTCTCCTGGAGATCTGGCTACCAAAAACAATACTTCGTATGTTAAACATTTAATTATACAAATACAGAAGCTTCCTAATGAGAAATAAACTAGCTAAATGGTTTGTAGTGACTCATTATCCCAGAAATAAAACTTCTGCCCTTCCTTTAACTGCCTGTATTCATGGTCAGAAGAAACAAAACCCTTAACTCCAACTTTGTCTTTGACTAGTTTCTACTTCTAAAAAAAGATACCCAGCCAAGTGCAGTGGCAGTGGCTCATGGCTATAATCCCAGCACAAAGAAAGCTGGAGAGGGATGATTATCTTAAACTTGAAGCCAGCCTGAGCTACATAGCGAGTTCAAGGACAGTCTAGACTACATAGACTGTTTATATTTTGGTTTGTTTGTTTGTTTTCAAAAAGGATACCTATCTATATTCTGTGGAAGGCCACCCGAGCACCTCTCCTTGAAAGAAGAGCAGTCCTCTCCATTTTGGCTGAGCCTCACCCTATTTCCTTATATTAACATGTACAGTGCTGGCTAGGACTTCTCTTTATCCTTTCAATTGGCCTTAAGCAATGCATACTGGTCTAGCCCAGGTGCTGGGACTAGTCTTTGAAGACAGCCTGCATGTTTCCCTAATAACCCACACCTGCTGCTCTTTAATATGAGCCTGGTCAAGACAAGATGAAGAGCAGTGCTCCATCTGTCAGCTGGGATCGAACATAGAGATAAAAAGCTATGACTTCCTGAGGCTTAAAAGAGATTACACATCAGAGCTGAAGCACCAGACCCCAACATTAGGTACTATTTCAATAGTATAAGGCAAATTACTTTTTCTGCATATCCTTCTCTCTGAATATGACAGAGGTAAATGCAGGCCACCTGCCTAGCTCAGCCTACAATACTCACTGACTTCCCACAATTCTCAGTCATTCATCCTTAAGCCACTCCTCTTTCATGACTGAATAAAACCTGGTACTGGCCTTGGGTCAGCCTCTTTGTTCTGGAAAGCCATCAGTGTGGCTGGACTTAGGGCCTCTTGGCTCCCTACAATTATAAATGTGCTTGAGTGTCTTTATTTTTGCCATGGGCTGCACTGGGAGTAATAGATCGGAATTAACTTGGTGGGATTCCAATAATGTATTTTTTTGGGATTACAAATATAGACTTCTTGGATGAAAACAAGGACCAGGAGAGGCTTACTATAAATTCAAACTTCTTGGGATGATAGCCATATCAAGTATGTGTGCTGGAGAGGGGATAAACACGTCTTCCTACTTTTGTATAATTTCCTGTTGAGACATGGGGTAGTCCTTATTACAGGTTCATTCTTCATGTAATTCTATCTATTAAAAAATGCAATGAAATCAGAAGTTCACCCTAAAAGTGCTAGAAGTTTTTTCATACAACAATATTTTCTGCCCCTTAAATCTCCCTTTTACATATTAACTACCACACCATTAGCACGTCTTCCTTGTATCTGGCTATTTCTCAATTTTCCTTAACCCTGCCAGGAAGTGTACTAAAATTTAAAGGGTAAACAGTCTGCTTCATTACCATCATATGACTCTCATAAAGACTGGATAAGCTTGAAGATTCTTTCAGTGGATTCTGATCATCCATGGTTTTCAAGATTACCCTTATAGTTCAAGAGATGACATAGACAGCCCACCTCCCACCTCCCAAGGATAGCAAACAATTCTATTACAGCTGAAGAGCAAAAATGATTTCCCTTCCTCTCTGGACTCTTTCTTCATCCTCAAGGAGTACAGATAGCCAAAGTAACAAATGCTATGAACAACAAAAACAGAAAACCTTACCAGATCTGTCTTTCTCCCTCCTTCTAACTAGCCTGGCCAAAGACAGATAATGACACAGTAATGCTGACAAATCCAAAGCCTGCATAAATAAACTGACATGTATGGGACAAAAGCTTGCCTAATTTCCAAAGTGAGTAAAAACTGTCACGGGTTAGAGAAAGAGCACATCCCTTTCCATCAGTCACATGCTACTGTAAAAATGCACTTCTCACTTCCAATGTTGTGACAGAAGTAAAGCCCTTCCAAATAACTACTTTTAAACAAATTATTTGGGTTTGTAGTCAACAGTGTCAACAATGCCTCCTGAGGCACAGGGTACTGAACAACTTCAAATGCCATTCAAAAATTATGAAACAGCTATCAAGAAATTTCAGAAGAAAAAAATTTGGTATCTAGGTTAGGTTACATTACACTTCCTCTCTTCTAGTCTCCTTGGAAACTATTATTTGACCCAAATGAGTCAGACAATTTCTTAAAGAAGACTACGCTGTAAAAACTAAGATCTGCTTTGTACTGGTTTAGTGAATTATCACTCAATGAAACCCCTTAGCCTGAGGAAAGTCCCCTGTTGCAGGAAAGACAAATCATAAAATTCTAGTGACAGTGCTAAGGCAATAACTCTGAGCTGGAAAAACACAGGGAAAATCATTATTTCTTTTCTTTTTTGCAGGGGAAGGGGAGATGGTTGAAGATTAAACTTAGGGCCTAGTGCCTGCTAGGCATGTGCTTTACCACTGAAGTACACCTTAGTCCTTTTTATTTTGAAACAGAATCTTACCAAGTTGTCTCAGCTGGCCTGGAAATCATAATCCTCTGTATCAGTCTCCCAAGTAGTTACAGGCATGTGACACCATGTCCAGTGCGCACATGTAATCTCAGAAGTAAGATGCCAGATGGAAGCTATACTTATTCCTGTGGGAATCCTAAAAAGACCTGTTTGAATCCTCTAAAACCTCAGAGTCATAGGTGGGGCTATTCGGAGATGCCTGATTTCTGGAGTGTGTGATGCTGGCATCAAGGATATATATATATTATGATTATTAAATTAACCCACTGATTGGCTTGGCATAGTTCTGGGTAGGCTTAAGCCAACCCCACCCTGAGTGAGTGCTACCCTCTGTAAAGGTAAGTAGTGTGGATAAGATACAAGGTACAGAAAGAAGGTCACTGCTTGTCATTTGTTGCTTTCTACTTTGTATGAACTGTTCCTGCTCTTATATGTCCCTCTGTATACCACCCTACCTTGGAGCCAAACAACTAAGGACTGAAACCTCTACAAACTATGAGCTAAACCTTTCTTTTTACTTTGGGTCCCAGATATTCTGTCTCAGCAATGAGATAAGTAACTAAGACAAGGCCCATCAAGGAATGCACAAACCTGAGATTCATGAACCCCAGCAATAATCTGTCTAGACTACGAACTAGAAACAAGGTCTTGTCCCATGTTTCTATGACATTGAAATGCTCAGACTCCCAGCCCAGCCCCTCCCACAATGCTTCCTGTCACCAACACTTGCTCCTCATTTGTTTTACTTGGGAGTTATAAGCAGCCTTCTACCAGTAACCTCTCAATCACTCCTTGCCAACAAGGTCAGAAGTTAAGAGCCCCTGCTCAGCTGCAGTGTCAGAGCTTTCCTGTTCCTGCTCCAGCACCACATACAGTATCTACTCTAAGCACATGCAAAGTAAATCTTCCTCAGGGTATCTAACAACCATGCCTATTACCACAGGGTGACATCTGAGAAGCCTTCAAAACACTTTGAGATACAGTGGAGAGTTCAGAGCTTAAAGTTCAAAGAATGGATTAAACATTTCTGTCACTGCTGTTGTGCTCATATTCAGTCAATACATACTGCTCAATTGCTCAATCAGGGAATGTTTAAATATATCAAGACACAGCACATTTCTACATAAGCACATATATATATATATATATATATATATATATATATATATATATATATATGAGACAAGGTCTCACTATGCAGTTCAGGCTGGCTTTGCCTTGAAGTAATGACACTGCCAGGCTGGATTTGAACTTGTGGCCGCTCTCTTGCCTGAGCCTCCTGAGTATTGGATTATAGGTGTGTGCCACCAAGCTGGGCTTTAGGGTAATTTGTTGAAAAACCAAAAACCTGGCACTAGTGAAGTCTCCGAGTTATAAACATACCATGACAGACCTCTATATACTGCCATTTGTATGGAACATTCCTATAAGGCTGTCACTGCTCAACAATGTATTAAGAAGTCAGTTTAGAACCATTTTTAAGCACGGAACCTTTACCCAAACTTCTCTTGAAAATGAGTATAATATTTTAAAGCAATCATGACATTCAAACCGAAGACTGAATAGGATTGGTGCTATTGAGAAGAAATATAAGCACAATCCTGAGAGCAGGATTAACATGTGGATTTGCACTGGGAGGTCTAAAGGACTAATAACACCCTCAAGCAAGGGCAAACAGCAGTTCATACAGAAGACCCAAACTTAGGTGGCTTTACAAATGGAGTAAGTGTCTTTTATAAATTAAAAGTTCACTATAGTATTTTATAATTACATCTCCCAAGTTTATGTAAAGAATGAAAGTTGTAATGAATGAATATACAATAAGGAATTATACCTAGGAACTTGATCTACACAAAATTACTGGACAAAAATGCTTTTAAAAATATTCTATTTAACTAGGTGACACACGTCCTTTATTTAACTGACTTAACAAATCTCTGCTTAGACAACTTTAATCTACCTAACCTGAATTCTTTACCAGGCTTGACTGAGACCCCAGTTGTTACTCAGTTTGGCAAGTTCTGTATCCCAAAGTGCTGCCTAGAAACCACACGGGAGCAAGCGCAAGGTCCTCACACCACACTGTGACCAGAGTGAGGATCCTATGCCAGCTGGAACCTCAACTAGCATTTTTTCTAGCAGACCATTCATAAGCATGCTTTCTTCACTGTGAGGCTTTAAGGACTAATCTCACTTTGGCCAAAAGACACTAAAACAATATGAGGCTCACTCCTCATATTCACCAAATCCCACTTCAAGGCCCAAATTTTCACATATACTAGCGCTGGAAAACACCTGAGAGAACACACACATCACTCTCAAAGTCAGATACATTCCCAATGTCCTTATTAGCAAATGTGCTTATTAACAAAATCCAGACCACGCTGTAGTCTCCCAGTCCTAGGCTAACAGCTTTCTAGGCAAAATCATAATGACTCAGTCTTTATCTAATTCTGTGTTTGGATATTAGGTCAAACACCCCATTCTGCCTCAGAGACTAGGAGAGGATGGCAGATGCATACCCAAATTCCTTTTACTTTTTAATGCCATCAGCCACATCTTCCAGGATCTAGTCTTCCTAGTACTCTAGACATGATTTAATTTCTGCCAACAGATGCAGCTGTGCAAGGCCTGGAATCACAGAATGAGCAAAACATGCAGAGCTATACACAAGGAGTTCAGTGTGAATGCACTTGGTGACTGGGACAGATGTGGAGGTACTGGTGCCTCCTCTAGACACACGGGTCCCTCACAGCAAACGTCAGCCAACAGCAGGCACTTCTCTTACCACATTGTGGAGGCGATGGTTATTTCTCACTTTCCTAGTGAGAAAATTCCCAAACCTGGCTATCAGATATTCCTAGAGAAATGGCATAGAGGACGGCATATTTTATTCCTCCCAACACATTCCTTTTCTGTTTATCACAGCTAGAACCAATTTCGTGGTCTTATTCTGATCTCATGAAAGAATATGCTCAGAAAATTTCCTTGAAGACAAAAATGCCTCATCTGTGCAATAAGCCCCACAACCAGAATATACTGGAAACTTGTCAGCACTTGAGTGGACATAGGATAGGTCCTACTATCTCTTCAACCATTCATATCCCTATAACATCCTAAGACATACCTTTCATCTTTATTTATTTGGTCTCCAAATCCCACAGTATCCACAATGGTTAGTTTCAGTCGAACATTGCTTTCCTGAAGCTCATAACTTCTGGCTTTTAACCGGACACCTGGTTCATTGTGAGTAGCTGGGTCACTTTCAAATTTGGTGTTGAATAAAGTGTCCATTAATGTGGATTTGCCAATTCCTGTCTCACCTACATAAGTGCAAAGAGAAAATCAGAGAATGCGAATTTCGGTTCAACTCCTTAGTATTTTAAAAATCAATCATGTTGTAACACAAAAAAAGAGATCTCACTGTGAAGAGAAAGACATTTCTATGAATAGTCGACAAAATACCTCCACAGAAATGTCTCAATGAATGCTGAGACAATGACTACATGAGTAGTCATAAACTAGTTAGCATAAAAGAGCCTGAATTTATACAACAAGATATTCTTTACCTCTGGGTAGAGAAACAATACCAGTTAGTCTATAGCCAATCTGCACATTACAAAGATATAAACTATCTCTCTTCCTTTCCTAAATGTATGTATGTATAAAACAATACAGTACGGGGCGGGGGGAGCTGTACCACTGAACTTTTGTTACCTAAAAAAAAAAAGACCTGATTTCATGTTATTGAAAAACTATTATGTATTTCAAAACAACTCTCTTGACAAAAGTATTTACTGTTACTGAGTCCTTACTTTGTATCCGGTGCTATAGCAAGAGCTTCCAACTACTGCTCTCATTTAAACTCTGTCACTTAACCCATCAAGTAGCTACTAGGGATTCTTACATTTGAAGATGAAACACTAGTATTCAGGCAAAGTTTCTAAGTATTTTATCTAAAATCATACCACAAGTAGCCAAACCAGGTTCTACCTGAGGTTTATAGCACTTTAACAGCAACATTCAATCAACACAGCATCCTGACCTTATTATTACAGGAAAACTGATTGCCTAGTATTTTCCAGTTATAGATATAAATTTTTGTTTTTGTTTTTAATGTATTTCATATAAAGCCTCAGTAGACAGCTTGGACTTGTAGTGATTCTCCTGTCTCAGCCTCCCCAGTGCTCAGATTACAGGCATGCACCATCACACCAGGATCAGTGGAACAAGGGCCAGGGCCAGCATAGCATATAGTGCTGGGGATCCAACCCCATCCCTGCACTTGCCTAAGCAGGTGCTTAGTCTGCTGAGATATAAGTTAACTCTTCCTTAAGGAGTTTTTCCCCTCATTCAGTTGAATTCATACTGGCAAACATTAGGTTTCTCACTTGCATGGTGATGTTTATGACAGAGAAACTACATGGCATTAATAACCTGAAACAATGACCTTATTAATTTACAATGATAAATCAATGAGTTGTTTACTGAGTCTCTCATGTGTGCAAAGTAGAGTATCAGGAACCTGGGACAACTATATCAAATAAGTGGCTAGAACCAAATGTACAACCATGATGAATGTTAGCTCAACATTCAAAACAGGAACCAAGCAGTGATGAGGGTATAGCTCAGTGGTAGTGGCTGCGTACAGAATATGAAAGGTCCTAGGTTCCAGCATAACACAAACTAACAAAGTACCAAGCCAAAGTCTCCCCTAATTCTAATTCTGTTGAGCCAAATATAGTTGGCAATGAGAACCAATCTGGCTGGTGACAGTGGAAGCTGAGTATATATCATTGTGGACAGAGGAAGGTAGAAGCAAGAAATATTAGCTTTAAAGACTATCATTTTTTTTTAATCTTAAAAAATTCTCAGATTTCCAGGTTGGTTTAAACATCCCAATGTATAGTAGCTCTTTCAACAAATCCTAATCCTGATAATGTTTCTGGGAATATTCCTCTTCTGCTACAATGGCATTAAGGATGGTAACATTCCACAGAAGAAGCAAAAAGCTCTGGAATTTATAGGCTTGAGCCAACATTCTCAATATAAAGACAAAATCCTAAAGGCACTGTGGTGGACATATGTAATCCCACCACTTGGCACGTTAAGGTAGGGGGACTGCTGTGAGTTCCAGGCCAGCGTGGGCTACAAATGACCTTAAGGCCAACCTGAACTGCACATGAGACCCTATCTCAAAAACACAACCAATCAATCATCCTCTAATTAGAAGTTCCTTATTTATGGTACTTAATTATCTTCCAAATGATGCAAAAGTAAAGTAGGATGGAGTCTTTCTTGGTTTGCGCTTTCTCTGATTAGAAACTTTATGTGGCTTGCCACTTATTATACATAAAAGTTGCTCAAATTGGTTGTGGTGACACCTTCTGTTTGGAAAACTGAGGGGGAAAGACCACCTGTGCTCAAATTCTGAGACTAATCTGGGCAGTGCAGTAAAACCTCCACCCACTAAGTTGCAAAATTGCCTAGATGGGGCTCAAACTTGGAATCTTCCTGCCTCAGCCTCCTAGAGTGCTAGAATTCCCATCACCATACCTAGCTCTTACTCGCTCTTTAACCTTTCCCATTTGTGCCTGTAATTTTCTCCTCAATCAGGCTTCATTCAGCCAGTGTTTTTTCCAGTGTGTACTATATACCCATCTCTATGGCAAGTTCTGGAATACCAACACAAAGTAGCCTTTATAGGGCATTTTCCTGTCTTAAAATCTAGTCCAGAACATAAGTGAATACTAATCAATTGTGAGTTATTATTATAGGAATAATATTCTAAGCATCTGCTGTAACCATATTCCCCTTATGAACAAGACCAGAACTTATACTCTGTGACCGTGAGAGTTGATCATAGATAGCTAGACCAGGACCAGAGTCCTGACCCAACAGCCACCAATCACACCTGCTTATTATACTGTGATATATTAATAGTATCTAATGGACCCATCCAAGCAGAACTTCAGTTTCAAAGAGAAATATACAATCTACACATCAGATCATGGCAAGGGAAGGGAAGCAGTACATAACAGTAAATAAGCAGAAGCCACGTGGCTGCAAAGGCTCAATGTGAACAGAAGCTGTATTGTAAATGGATGATGGATGGAACACAGCATAAAGAGCATATTGGTATAACATACTGGAAATTCATAGATTCAACTAATGGTTAGCAATACGGTGACAAATACAGGTATGAGACTGAAATGGTAAACAGAAACAATCAACACTGAACTTGTACGATACCCTAATATGATTCCAGATTTCTGAGGTTTGACTGCGCAGCAGCTCAGAGCTATTTTGGAGATTCTAGCAGGGGAGCACAGCTACTGATACACACTCAATGGAGAAACTGTCCTCCTCCAAGGAGGAGAGGGGAGTCCATTGTCTTCCACTTTGCATGGAGCGTGGAGGGAGAAAGGGGATACCTGCCTTATAAATTAGATCCCCTGGATCAACCTTGGCAATGAAAGGGATAACAGATGTCACAGCTACATCCCCTCACACCCTATGCAGCAGCTGAGACTGTATTCTCTTTTTTTTACCTTCTTGAATATTCTTTCAAATAAACCTCATCAAAACCTGGAATAGAAACTAGTATTTGTTCTTTAAAAGTATAACAAGCCCATAGTTAAGATTCTTGGCTTGAAAAAGTAGCTTTAAACAAAACAAAGTTACTATATAATGGATGCAGAAATAAAACAGGGTTCTCCTTAAGATTCTTGGAATCTAGTGGGGACTCTGGAAGGACCTGAGTCTGTGTGCGACCTCCTCAGCACAGCCAGCTTCTTCCCCGGATTTCCCTCCTCTCACAAGTACAAGGGCCCTGTGCAAAGTTCCCCAGAGAAATCTCCTCACAACAAAAGGTTCTGTCAGTAGAAAGTGACCTAATTGCCCTTCCCCTGTTTCCCTAGGGACAGCAATAAATGTGCCAACTTACAGGACAAGAATTCTAGGTTACTTGGACAGAGCTGAAATTATGATCTTCTTTTACTAGGTGGAAAATTATTAAGTGCATGTGAATGAGGAACACTTTTTTTTTTTCTGAAGCCACTTTAATGACATTACAGTGGAAATTATGAACAATTAGCTTTGCAGGCCCCTCCTTATAGTGTGGGGGTAATCAGTGGGTTGAAAAAAAAAGCCACTGGCTCTCTAAATTTCAGAATGTTTAGTTTTCCATTGCTATGCTCTGTGCTTTTAAGATCCATAATTAGACACAGCAGTGTGATTCACCAAAAGCAGCCCCATAGGAAGTGATAATTTTGGATTAAAATGAACTGTAAGAGTCAGGGAGTTCTTTAGTACACTGGCTTCTCAGACATCTCTCTCAACCTTGAAAACAGAAGCTTGTTTATACTTTTGAGGAACCAGAGAGCAAAAAAGTGTTTCATGAATTGAAGGAGACCCTTCTAGTTAAAAGAACTAGTTCAAAAGAAACAACCGCAACAACATGTTCTGAAAATCAGTGACAAACAACAGCACTCCAAAGATTCCTTGCAGAGTACTGCAGACAGAAGAGGCATTTATCAAAAATTAAAAAGGCTGCGATAAGTACCTGCCTGGCAAGTGCAAGGTCCTGAGTCCAATCCTCAGTGGCATAAATAAACATAGATAGATAGATAGATAGATAGATAGATAGATAGATAGATAGATAGATAGATAGATAATGGTAATCACTTATAGACTTACCACTATGGTAGATTTTCCAGTTTGTTTTTTATTCTTCTGCCTACACATGATTGGTACAGCAGTTTGGGAATCACTCCTGAAGCTCTATCAGTGACCCAAATCACCAGAGAAAGCAGTCCTACACTTTCCATTCCACTCTCTAGCTGATTTCACCCACATACTCTCACGTAGCCAAAGGGGGTAAAAAAGCCTCCTACCACCAGAAAGACTGCATTGTTACCTAGCAGATAAACGTAGATAAGATTCAGCATGCTTTACTTTAATTGTTGGCTGGCTACTTAAACAAGCAAGGAATTGTGCATGTGAACCTGTGGCCTTCTCTAGTGCCTATATCTTATTTGTGCATGGAGCCAGGTAATCAACAAGCTAGCCACTATATCACCATATATCTCTTTTCTAAAATTCCACCACAGAAACTTCTCAAGATATGCTTTCTGGAGTAACTATTTCTGACAGATACTGTAAATCTGTCACATGTTAAACTTTTAACTTATGTGTGGCATACACTAGGTTCTCACTAAATGATCTGCTAAGCGGATAAGCTGAGTGACAAATGTATTGACTCATAAATTAATTACTATGGGCAGCCTAATGGTAGAATGAGCTTTAACTCTACCCTCGGCTTCACCTTATTTTCTGGGGTCAAGTTTATCTTACTGTATTTTATCAAGTAAGTTGCTTAATACTCTTTCCTAGAAAAAGAAGACAGGATTGATATGTTTAAAATGTGACTGGAAGATTAGAAGATGCGGATGCAACTACAAATACACTCAGCCACCTTATCTTTGACAAAGGGAACAAACATGCTTACTAGAAGAAAAATAGACTCTTTACCAAATGGTGGTGGAAAAGCTGGCTCTCTACATGCTCGAAACTAAAGCTTGACCCAGGTCTATCACCATGCACTAAACTAAAGTCAAAATGGATTAAAGATCTAAACATTAAAACAGAAACATTAAATCTCCTGGAAATGAAAGTAGGAGGAAATCTTGAAGACATTGGAGTAGGCAAACAGTTTATGAACAAAAATCAAACTGTATGGGAAATACTTGAAAGAATTATCAGCTGTGACCTCCTCTTATTGAGAAGTTTTTGCACATTAAAAGAAATTATCAACAGAGTGAAAAGATAACCTATAAATTTGGAAAATATCTTAACTAATAAGCACTCAGACAAAGGTCTTCTATCTAGAATTTATAAAGAACTAAAAAACATTAGGGCTCCAAAATTTAAAGATCCAATCCAAAAATGGGCATGCAAGATGAGCAAACACTTCTCAGAGAAAGAGATACAAGAGGCAAATAAATACATGAAGAAATGCTCCACATCACTAGCCATTTGGGAAATGCAAACTAAAACAACACTGAATCATAAAGAAATCAACCAACAACAAATGCTAAAGAGGCTGTGGAGAAAAATGAACCCTTCTCCACTGTTGGTGGGAATACAGACTGGTACAACTATTATGGAAATCAGTGTGGAGACTCCGAAAAAACTAAGACTGGAAATCTCATTCAATCCAGCTATTCCCCTACTGGGAATTTTCCCAAAATAATTGAAAACATCATAACGGAGTGATATATGTGCACCTATGTTTAGAGCAGCACAATGAGTGATAGTCAAAGAATGGAAACAACCAAAATACCCATCACCTGAAGAATGACTGAAAAAGATATGGTGTTTTTATACAATGGAGTATTACTCAGCTGTAAAGAAAAATAAACTCGAAGCTTTCATGTATAAGTGGATACAACTTGAAGATATGCTCATAAGTGAAATAAACCAGACACACATGTGTAAATATCAAATTCTCTCCCTAATGTAAGAACTCAAAAGAAGAAATAAAAATTAAAAGGTATAACATTGTTAAACAGAAAGCAAGAACTTAAGGACTAAACAATGAAGAGAAAGAAAGGAGAAAAGTTGGGATATAGGGCAGGGGCAAAACCATACATTTTTATAAACAAAATGGTTAAGGAAATGGTCCTAGGAATCTCCATCAAGTTTTTGAAAATAGCAGTTAATGGGTAGAATTCTTACCTTGACTAACTATATATGCTGATATCTGTGAATGAACCAACTAAATTGAATATAGCAATGTGTAGTACTAAAACCATGCTTGGAATACCTATCATTCTGGTATTCTAAATGTGTACTGCTTCTAATGTCATATCAATTGTTGCT
>PVKN010028290.1:0-13174 GCA_004027915.1 Capromys pilorides
CCATACTAGAGCAAATGTCTCTGAAAATATCACAAATAAAAGATTTTTTTTGTTCATTCAGCAAATTAGAAGTAGGGAGAAATTTCTACACAGTAGCTGCTATGAACCTGATCTTTATTTTTCTCTCTCTCTTTTTTTAATCTTTGCCATGGGAATAGCAACATTAAAATAGTTGTCATATAACATTTGTTTGTTTTTGAGACAGGCTTTCGCTGTATAGTTCAGGTTGCCCCTGAACTCACTATGTAGCCCATGCTGGCCTTGAACTTGTGTCAATCTTCCTTCCTCAGCCTCCCGGGTGCTGGGATTATAGACATGTGTCACCAAGCCCAGCTCATCATATAACTTTAAGTTTAGTCTCTTTTTACACCAAGGACTGCACATTTTTGTTGCCCAGACTGGCTTTGAACTTCTGGGCTCAAGCAATACCCTGTCCTCATCTACCAAGTAGCTGGGATAGTAGGCATTGCAACAGCACCCAGCTGACTATCAATTAATACCTTCTGATAAACTCTTTAGCTTGTGAATAGAACAATTATCATATATGAATTAAAGACTAATTAAAACTAAACCCTTAAAATCCACCACACTTCCCATATTCCTGTTTGTAAATTCCACTTTCTGATACTAACAACCCAAAGGCCTTTTGCAAGCCCAGGTCTGTGACTAGGAGAAGCACCATGGCTAAGGCCATCCACAGAGGAGCCTGCCTAGTGGCTGGAGCTCGTAGGCACAGCTTCTGACAGGGTACCGTGCTTCACTGTTTTATGATGTCCTTTTCTTTATGTATTTTAACATCTCTGAAGTTCATTCTTATAATTAATGGCATCTTACAATTGCTTTTTAGCCAAGTAACCACTGTGACGTAATTGTCACTGGCTATTCAGAAGCAAATATCAAAACCAAAAAAAAAATTGTTCACATAAGTGCTAACAGTTTTGAAAACAAATCCTAGATACTACAATGGAATTTCTGAGAACCAATATTTAAGAGAAGGGCTAATTGCCCATGGTTAGCAACATGTTCCATCCTGTAATCAAAAATAAGCTAGCTCTACAGAGTTATTACTAAGCCAGATAAAAACTCAGCACCAAAGCCTTACATAGCTTTTTTTTCCCAAAGAAATGCTGAATCACTAATACTCTTGGTGACCTGCAAGAAAATATGTTTTTTTTTTTTTGGTGGTACCAGGATTGAACTCAGGAACTTGCGCTTGCCAGAGAAGCACTTATTCCACTGAGCTATCTCCCTGACCCAAGAAAATATGTAAAAAAGCAAAGAAACCAACACTGAGTTGAAAAGAGACACACAAAAACGTTGAAGACTTTTTTTTAATTGCATCCAGGGCCGAGATGGCGCACCTGGCATGTGGGGCTGGGGACTGAACTCAGGTAAGTGTACTTGCCAGGTCGTGCTTATTCCTCTGAGCTACTCTCCAGGCCCCAAAAGTTCAAGATGTTTAAACCAATGTTATTTTACTTACATTTTCCATTATGTGTATGTTTTATAATGTAGTAAGTTGAAAATCTTTTCCCATAACAAAACATAAACTTCAGGAGGTAAGAAAGCATTGTATTGGTCTAAAATTCTTGGAAAAATATGAAATGGGAGGTCACAGAATTGATGATATCTTAGATCTAATTAATAGTACTAATTGAGGTGGCTGGGATGATAGCTCCGTGGCACAAGTGCCTGCCTGGGAAGTGCAAGGTCGTGAGTTTGAACCCCGGTCCCACAAAAAAAAAAAAAAAACAATAGTACTAATTGAGACTCGAGACATAGTAACCTGTTAAGTCCTGGAGCACAAAGCTGTTGCGTTTTCTAGCCTGTACACCCTCACCTCCCCCAGCTTCACTGCTGTTTTATCTGTCTCTCCCTTTCCTTCCTCAAGCGGGGGTTGGCGGGTCCTGTCACTCTCTGGAACTCAAGATAGCTGCAAGTGCCCGGTGCTCCCTAGGCTCCATCTATCGATACCTAGTACTGACTTTTACAACTGCACTCCCTTAGATTACTTCAATTACGTCCCTCCTTTTCCCAGTCTACTCTCTCATGGGCTAGCCTAACCAAACTACAGAAGTGAAACATGACCCTCAATGTGCACACACTGAATAATTCCACACAAAAATTTACATTTCTTAAAGTATATACAACAAATTAAACTGCACATAATTATAATACAAAGGGATCAGGGGAAGGTGCAGCAGGATAGAAAGCCAACATCAGGTCTAGGAGAAACTGAAGTTACTAGCCAAGGACTATTTATAAAACAGTATGTACTAGGCCGGCCACATAGGTCAGCAGACTAAAGTACCTGGCCAGGGTTTGATACTGGCTTGAGACTGGGCATGGTGCGTGTGCCTGTAAGTTTAGATATCCCAGTGCTGCCAGGCCGTGGTGGTGCACGCCTGTAGTCTCAGCACTTTGGAGGCTGAGGCAGGAGGATCGGTGCCGTTTTGAGACCAGCCTGGGCTACAAAAAGTGAGCTCAAAGCCAGCCTGAACTGCATAGTGAGACCCTGTCTCAAAAGGACAAAAAATTAAAAAAGGAATCCCAGTGCTTGGGAGGCTGAAAATGTAAGAATCACTGAGTCTAATCTATGTAGTGAGACCCTGTGGACACTGTACTAAAAAAAAAAAAAAAAAATATGTACAAAAATCTTCATTTAATTTCACAAAGCACCAACTGGCACCAACTGGACATTTTAAATTCCACTTTAAAGTAACTTTTCCAAAATTTCATAGTAAAAAATAGAATTTAAAATCAAGTACTAGGGCCGGCAAGATAGCTCTGTGGCACAAGTGCCTGCTTGGCAAGTGCAAGGTCCTGAGTTAGATCCCCAGTTCCACAAAATAAATAAATAAAATCAAGTACTTTTGAGCCCAAAGCCCAGGCTTTCTATACTACATCAGAAGTTGGAAAACGCTACCATCTGATTGAGTACTCAACTACAACCATAGCTCACACCCATGGAGTATTCTAAATTACCTGACTTGAGGACCTAGCTGCACAGGACGACGGCACAAGTGATGTCTCCAAAGTTCCAGGCAAAGAGCGACACGTGTTCTTTTCTTCCATTTTCCAGTAAGCCAGTCCTACTGTGCACAGATATGTAGAGTAGAAGGCAGAGAAAAAAAAGAATGAAATGCTTTTTACAATAACTTACCTCCACCCAAAGAAAATTAAAAGTAGAAAGGAACTGGGTTTTGGCTGTAGCTACGTCAAATTTTTATGAGAAAAAAATGAGTCCTATAGCCTTATCCTAGCTAGGCACGGTGGTACTTGCCTGTAATCCCAGCACCTGGGAGGCTGACACAAGAGAATTTTGAATTTGGGCCAAACAGGGGCAACTTAGTGAGACTATCTCAAAATAAAAAATGAAAATAAGAGCTGGGATATAGCTCAAAGCAAAGACCTATGTTCAATTTCCAGTACAGTGAAAAAAAATGAGAAATTCAAGTATTTATTAAGCATCTACTATGTCAGGCTGGGAGGCAGGAGTGAGACATAAACAAGTAAACTGCACAGAACACTCAGCAGGTTATACTGAGGGTAAAAACTTGCCCTGGTGGCACATGCCTGTAATCCCAGCACTTGGGAGGCTGAGGCAGGAGGATCAGTATGAGTTCGAGACCAGCCTGGGCTATAAAAAGTGAGCTCAAGGCCAGCTTGAACTGCACAGCAAGACCCTGTCTCAAAAAGAAAAAAAAAAAAAACTGAATGGGCAGCACTAGGGCTGGTTGCGGCGGCTCCCAGTGCTGCTCAGATGTAACGATTAAAAGGAAATTGGCCATCTGAGCCCACATGAGGAAGTCTTCTGATGGGAACGGCAGGCTGAGAAGGCAGCCACTGCAGAAGCCTAATAGGAGAACAGGGGGCCTTGCTGCCAACAAGAGAAGGGGAGGCGGGGAGCAGGGCGTGAGGACAGAGGGCAGGAGGCACTGTCCTGCAGGGCTGCAGGCCCCCGCAGGCGCTAGCTGTTACTCCGAGAAATGGGACACTGCAGGGTTCTGAGCAGCAGTCTCTTGACTGCCCTAGCTTTTCGATGGTTCCCTGTGGGCACCATGCTGTGAATACAGTGAGGCTGGTCTGGAGCCCGCAGCAACCAGGAGGCGCCCCGCGCCCCACCAGGGTGGCGGCAGGGGAGGCGAAGGAGCCGGGTGCTAGAAATGTTTGCAGAGCAGAGTGAAATTCACACAGATGAACTGGGTGTGAGATGCAGAGGGAACCAGAAACGAGGAGGCAGGATATAAACCCAGCGAGACCGGGAGAGGTCCCCACAGAGCAGAAAACACTGCACTTGTCAACTCTTCTGGAGCAACTGAAAAAGGCTGCAAGTGCACCTCTGCCCTCCATCTTCACAGAACTGGTAATGCAAAGCAAGGTATAAAGAAAGGCGCAGCTCCGGTTAACAGCACAGCCGCCGGCCCACGCTGCTGAGTTGGGTACAGTCTTGTCCCACAGCAGATATACAGCCAAATCGCTAGGAAAAAGTAACTAATTAGAATGAACCTCTTTAAAAGTTTAAGCTCATGTCAGGGAGATAGCTCAGTAGAATAAGCACTTGCCTGGCAAGCGCAAGGTCCTGAGTTCAGTCTCCGGCACCACAAAAAATAAATGAATGAATGAATGAATGAATGAATGAATGAATGAATGAAGTTTAAGCTGGGTGTGGAAGTGCACACCTGTAATCCAAGCACTCAGAAGGCCAAGGTAGGAGAATCACCATGACTCTGAGGCCAGTCTGAACTACACAGTGAGGCTCTGCATCAACAACACCAGTAACAAAAACTTAAGTTCCATACCTGTTCCTGAATCAGATGGCCAAGAATTTGGATGTTCGTCTGGCTTACAGAGGTAAAAAGCATGAGGATGTACAGCAGCAGCGGCAAAATCAGACTGTAATTCAAGAAAGAAAACAATCGGTGGACAGCTGAAAATCACACGGACAGAAGGCACGTGCTGCAGACACAGAGAGCCAGGGGTCGCCCTGGGGCCAGGGAGTGCTGGGTCTGAGGCAAGGCTTTCCTTTTCTTTCTTCCCCTTTTCTTTTGCAGTACCTGAGATGGAAGCAAGGCCTCAAACATGCTAGGCAAGGGCCCTACAACGGAGCTACAGGGCCAGCCCTACCCACTTGGCGACAGTGTCTCAGTAAACTGCCAAGACCAGCCTCAAATTCTGATCCTCCTAACCTCAGGCTCTGGAGTAGCTGGGACTGCAGGTGTGTGCACTACTGCACCCAGCTCAAATCTCTCCTCCCCGGGGTACTGGGAGCTTGAACTCAGGACCTTGTGCTTGCCAGGCAGGCACTTATGCCACTGAGCTATCTCCCTAGCTCTAATTTTCCTTACCCTCTATCACTGATAAAGGTTTATTTTTTTTAAAATTTTATTTATTTATTTGTTTGCTTGTTTTTGTTTGTTTGTTTGTTTCTTCATTTATTTTATGGCTGGCTCAGCCTGCCCTGGTGGTGGGGCTGGCGCAGCATGTGGTGCCGGGGATCAAACCGCTGTCCCTGCAGTTGTTTGAGCTTTTCTAAGCAGGTGCTTTAGACCACTGAACCATCTTACCAGCCCGATAAAGGTTTATTTTGGATCTCTGTGGAGCTACAAGGAAAAAACTGAGGGCATGTATTACCGAATGAGTTCAGAACTAAAATGTATTTATAATCTTTGTCTACTTTCAAAAGAAATTTGAGGTACTTGGAATTAAAATCACTTGGGCCAGGCACAGTGGTACACATCAATACTCCCAGTAGGGGGCTGGGGAGATAGCTCCGTGGCACAAGTGCCTGCCTGGCAAGTGCAAGGTCGTCGTGAATTTGAACCCCAGCCCCACAAAAACAAAAACAAACAAACAAACAAACAAACAAAAAATACTCCCAGTAGGCAGGGAGTTTGAGGCAGGAGAACTGCAAATTTTGAACTCAGTCTAGGCAACTTAGCAAGACTGTCTGAAAATTTAAAAACAATTAAAAAGGAACTGAGATATAGCTCAGTTCTAAGTCCCTGGGTTCCCCAGAATGAAAGTCACTTATAATAAGAATTAAAGAGCCAGTGAGATGGCTCAGCGGGCTAAAGCACCTGCTTAGGTAAGCTTAGGTAACTGCAGGGACCACAATGCGATCCCTGGCACCACATGCTGCACCAGTCCCAGCCCCAGGGCACGCTGAACCGGCTATAATATAAATATTTTTAAAATTTTTAAAAAATAAAAATAAAAATTAAAGTTCCTAGCCTGGCATGGTGGCGCACAATCTGAGCACTTGGGAGGTTGAGGCAGGAGGATCACAGTAGTACAAGACCAGCCTAGGCTACAAAGTGAACTCAAGGCCAGCTTGAGCTGCATGGCAAGGCCCTGTCTTAAAAAAAAAAAAATAGCATTCCAAACCCTTGATTCATTATTATTACTACAAATGCAATAAATCAAATTAGCTCTGAAAACTACCAATTAATAATATGAATCTTAAATAACAGATTACATGTTATACATACACAACTAGCTGTTAGTCTCAGAAAAGACTAGAAATTCCTTTTTTTTTTTTTGTATTTTAGGGAAAGGTCTATAGGGTGTTCAGGGTCTCACTACAGATTGGACTCGTAGTGGTCCACCTGTTTACAGCCTCCCAAGAGCTGGGATTACAGGTGTGTGCCACCACACCCAGTCTCAATTGCTGTCTCAGTGTGCCCCAGGGGCGGGGCTGGCACAGCACCTGATGATCGGACCCTTGGACCCGGCACTGCAGGTGCTTTAATCCACTGAGCTATTTGGCGGGCCCTAGAAATTCTTACTATTAATGATTTTGAAGGGCCGGGGAAATAGCTCAGCGGAATAAGTGGCAAGCACAAGGGCATGAGTTCAATTCTTGTTTCTAAAAAAAAATATTCTGAAAACAATTTTGGATAATCTCTCTATCACTCAATTTTTTATGCCTGCTTGGCATAAGGTACATATCTGTAATCACAGATACCTGGGAGACCGAGGTAATTGCCTGTTCAAAGCCAGGCAATTTAACCAGACCCTGGGGAAGGGGCAGCTCAGAACCAGAGCACTTGCCTAGTGTAGGTTCAATCCTCAGCATTAAAACAAAGCTTTCATCCTGTTAAACGTTTCTAAATTGTACCTGTTTACAAAAGCAGGGAGTAACTGAGGAGCCACACATTAGGGGCCACAGTGGAGGTGAGTGCCCTGCCTCACAAGACACTACTCAGCCTCACTATCAAGAGAAATTCCTTCACTTCTTTTCAAAGCCCCACTTGTTCAAATACGTGTCCATACTTAAAAGACCAGGGTGGGCTGGGGAGAGAGCTCAGTGGTCTAAGTACCTGCCTGGCAGGCACAATGACCCAGGTTCAATCCCCGGTTCCACGTGCTGTGCCAGCCACTGTTTCAGCCCCTGAAACAAGGTGTGGTGGCACACACCTGTAATGCCACTGCTGAGGAGGCTGAAACAGGAGAATAACTATGAGTCTGAGCTGTGTAATGAGCCCCTGCACAAAATAAACAGGTTAATTAATAAGAACAGAAAACAGTGAGACCAAAAACGTGATAAAGGAGCGTCAAAAAGAAAGTTCCAGCCACTGTAAGAAATGCATCTCAGGCGTGGTGATGCTGATTCACCAACCAGCACCACCTCCAGCCAATTCACTCAGGGTTCAGAAATATCAAAGAAGCTTGTAAGAAGAATTAGGATGCATTATGTATATGGACCTTAATGTACCTACTCTGCATGATTTAATCACGTACTCTAAGCATGTGCTAATAACCTTTTTTAAAAAGGTACAAAATTAGCATGCAAATTAAAAAACAAAAGAAATACCAAAGAAACTTGCAACTGGCCACGGTGTCACATGCCTGTAACCCAAGACTCAGAAGGATGAGGCAAGAGGAGGCAGAAGGATCACCATAGGTTCAAGAATGCCCTGGGTTACCCAGTGAGTTCTAGTCCATGCTCTCAAAAAAGCAATATAAAACAAAGAAACGATTTCTCTGAATGAATTCATACTAAATGTACCATTCACCTAAAAAAAAATTCAAAAATAAAGGAAACATTATACTTGTCCAGCAGATGACCACTGAACAGGAAAGACGCCAAGGGAATCGCCACCTTCTCCCAGGCCTCCACCCTGCTGACTGCCAGAGGTGGAAGACGCGGCGAGTAGGCTTTTCTCAGCTGTGCAGCAGAAGGCACAGCTCCTCGGATTCTCCACTCACCATGGAGGATGGCGAGGCCCAACCTGCCATTCACAGACTGCGCTGCACAGCAGATCACCGAGAGCCCCAGCGAGCAGTCAGAGCGCCTGGGGTCGGCCTTTCAGAGGGCAATTTCTCTTCAGGTGACTCTCACGTGCAATAAAGTTTGGAGACCGATAGAGACTGAGCTACAATCATCTGCCTTGTGTGGGTTCAATCCCTCGTATTGAAACAAACAACTCTTTATACTGTTAAAGGAGACAAGAAAGCCACCAACGCCTCCACAAGGACACAACCAAAGCGCCTGCTTTGGCAAGCACAGGGACCAGGGTTCAGTCCCGGATCCTCCATGCTGTGCCAGCCCTGCCCCTGGGGCGTGCTGAGCTGGGTGTGGTGGCGCAAGCCTGTAATCCCAGTGCTGGGGAAGCTGAAAACAGAAGGATCAGTACGAGTCTGAGCTGCGTAGTGAGACCCTGTACCAAATACATAAATGGAAAAAAAAAAAAAAAATACACAACCACAAGCCCAAAGTGGAAAAAGGGGGCAGCTTAGTGGGGGAGCCCAAGTTTAGCATGTACCAGGACCTAGATTCAACCCTCAGCACACATACACACACACACACACACACACATGCATGTGCGCGCGCACACACACGAAATGCTACTTCTTACAATGTAATACCAATTATGTGAAGGGGTCTTCCCTCTGCTTTCTGCTAGTTTGTCTGTTTTTGTGCCACTATGGATCAAACCCTAGGGCTTCATACATGCTGGGCAAGTGCTGTAACTCTGAGCTACACTCCCAGCTCTGAAGTTTTTCAAGCACAGCTAAGTGACTTGCTCTCTGGCTAACTGTAAGTAGCGTAAAAGAGAAACAGGACTTTTACAAATGATTCCTTCTGTAGTGTACTGCATTGGCTCTATTTCCAGCCTACTAAAGACACAGTATTTATGGTCCCTTCTTTGAGACACCAAAAGAAAGGCCTACAAGTGAACAAACTAACAATACAAAAGAAAGGGAAGAAAGTTTTGTCAGTGAGTACACAGTAAATAAGCCCTACAATCCTCAGCAGCTGAAGCAAGCAGAACGATCTGTCACCTACTTTCTCCACAGGTTTCCTGCGCTGCTCATTCGCTGGCTTGGAACGTGAACATCCATCTTCTGCATGTGCTCTCTTTGGTTGGTTCTGCTTCAGTTTTTGTGCCCATGTTGTTACAGATTTGCTACTTAAAAGGAGATAACCAAAATTATTTTCTTAAAGTGCTGTTCTTCACACATAAAGTAACACAGGAGATGCTGTCTTGATGGAAAATGCTTCAAGTTGTTAATAGTGTAAGATGGTGTATTTTTATTAACCCATCTAAAATTTTTCAGAATCTTATTGCCAAAGACAAGGTGAACAAACAAACAGTGGTCAACAGTGCATACAGTCTGACTGAGCACAGTGGCACACACCTGTAATCCCAGCTAACTGGAAGGCTGAGAGAAGATCTCAAGTTCTAGACCTGCCTGGACAACTTAGCTTCTAAGACAAAAGACAAAAGGCAAATAAATGGTTAGGGATGTAGCTCAGGAGTAGAGCATTTGTCTCACATATGTGATTGCTTCTTGACCTTTTGGGTAAGATTAAATATGAGACTCTGCAAAACAAACCCCAAAATATCTAATATACATAATCTGTTGCCATGGAATAAAACAAAACCACCACCCAGATCCCCTAAGTACTGTACAAATCTGTGCTGTGAAAGCTACAGCTAAATACGTTGATTGATTGTCTTTTTGAGACAGGATCTCGCTATGCAGTTCAGGCTGGCCTTGAGCTCACTTTTGTAGCCCAGGCTGGTCTCGAACTCCCACCAATCCTCCTGCCTCAGCCTTCCAAGCGCTGGGATTATAGGCATGTGCCATCATGCCCGGCCCTAAATACCTTACTTTAGATGACAACTTTTAGAGATATAAAACTAAAAATTTAGGGTAAAGTACAAAACTTTACAAGATTGTTTTGCAAACATTCAGCTACAGTTGCCTTTACTGAAAAGTCCCTGAGTTAATTAAAATGTCATTAAATTTACAAAAATTATTCATACACAAAAAGGACAAGACTAAGTGTACTTGCCTATAATTTTTTTGTTCCAAATCACATAAACATATGTAATAAAATTTCACTATTAATATAGTCCTGTCCATAATTTTTACCAAGGAATTAGAAAATACAAAAGGTATCTTCCTGACAAGATCTCTCACCTTAAAAGTTTAACAGTTTTATAATTTCAAAAGGTAAAAAAGTCAGGTGTTTTTAGTGTAGAACTTTATTTCAATTTTGCACATACAACAAATAAGACTCTGGGGGCCGGCAAGATGGCTCAGTGGTCTAGAGCGCCTGCTTGGGCAAGCTTGGGCAGCCACAGGGACTGTGGTTCGATCCCCAGCACCACATGCTGCGCCAGCCCCCCCACCCCCAGGGCAGGCTGAGCCAGCCAGAACACAAATAAATAAATAAATAAATAAATAAATAAATAAATGAGGTTTAAAAAAAAAAAAATAAGACTCTGATATGTGATAAAAGTGATACATGTTTTAATACATCTCATTCTATTCTAGTACATCTCATTCTATTCTAGTACAAACATAAGTTCACTAGATTCTTTTTTTTTTGTGATACTGGGGATTGAACACAGGACCTTGCACTTGCTAGGCAAGTACTTATTCTACTAAGCTATCTTCCCAGCCAAATTCACTAGATTCTTGTTTTGTTTTGTTTTCTACTAGGAATCAAACTCAGGCCCTCCCACTTGCCAGGCAGGCCCCGTGCCACTGAGCTGTATCTTTGGCCCTACTGGATTCTAAATGGTTTATTTTTAATTATGGCCAGCTCAGCCTGCCCTGGGGTTGGGGCTGGCACAGCATGTGGTGCTGGGGATCGAACCATGGTTGCCCAAGCTTTCCTAAGCAGGTGCTTTAGATCGCTGAACCATCTCACCAGTCCCAATGTTTTTAATTATTTATTTGCCATTTTCTTTTTTAGACAGGGCCTCCTATGCAATTCAGGCTGGCCTTAGGAGCTCACTTTGTAGTGCAAGGTGGTCTGGAAGTTACAATGCTCCTCCTACCTCAGTCTCCCGAGAGCTGGGACTACAGGTCCACACTACCACGCCTAGCTAGATTCTTAATGTAATAAGTAAAACTTTACTCAAATGATGGAGAAAGTCTACTTACCTATTTGTTTTTCCACTGTACACTTCAGAAATCTTATTTTCACCAAGAAAATTATGTTCAAATTCACGAGGAAAAGTGTTAATATCTTCCTTTACAGTTGTACAAAATTCTTCAGGAGTATGTATATAAAAATTCCCATTCCTTAGGCCATCTTCAAGGGAGTCTGCGTGAACCCCAGACCCTGCATCCTGCGCCTGAGAAAGGCCTGCATGAAGGTCCATGAGCACTGCAGGGCTGTCAGCCTTGGAGGTGCTCGATTCTGAGACACAGAAAGTGCCGTAGCCACTGCTCACGGAGCCGCCATCCACGGCACAGTCGGGCTGCAACGCGGCCCCCCCGAGCTGCACCTCAGGCTCCTTGGACTCGGGATAACTTGTGACAGATTCATTTCTCTCACTGTTTCCAGAAAAAAAACCCATTTGACTTTCTGAAGATAAGTGTTTGCTGGAAGAATTTGTATCACAGGAAGCCCTTGAAGAATTATTGATTTGTAATTTGATCAAATTTCTTATCTCCTCCTGTATACACTGGGAACAAAAGTTACAGACTGGGATGAGAAAGTATATTACACATCACATTTTTATAAATGTCATGAAAACACTGTGTTTCAAAATATGTTAAAAAAATAAAAAATAAAAAATAAATAAAATAAAATAAAAAAATACATGACTACTCTAAATACCAACTCTTCTCTTTAGGTTACAAAATTGATAATTGAATTGTTTTGGGTTTTTTTATTTTTTACAAATCTTACAAATATTTTTTAAAAATCAATGATAAATGACAACTTACTTGAATTTGGTTGTGGAACTGTTCCTGCTGGGCAATTATCTGTTCTTGGCATTGTTTTTCCACCAAACTGAACAACTGCAACCACCTGGCCTATTAAATTATAAAATATCTTGCTTAGGTAAAGAAAATCTATTTTTAAAAAAGAAAAAAAAAATCTATTTCACAGAAAAGTTTCTGCAGTGAACAATGCTCTTTTCAAAACCAGCATTTAGGGCCGGCGAGATGGTTCAGTGGTCTAAAGCGCCTGCTTAGGAAAGCTCAGGCAACTGCAGGGACTGCGGTTCGATCCCAGGCACCACATGCTGGGCCAGCCCCACCACCAGGGCAAGGCTGAGCCAGCCACAAAATAAAGAAAGAAACAAACAAGCAAACAAAAACAAGCAAATAAAAAAAAACCAGCATTTAGGGCAGGCAAGATGGTTCAGCGGTCTAAAGCACCTGCTTAGGAAAACTTAGGAACTGGAAGGACCGTGATTTGATCCCTGGCACCACATGCTGTGCCAGCCCCAACCCCAGGGCAGGCTGAGCGGGCCATAATACAAAAATAAATAAAATAAATAAAATTAAAAAAAAAACAAAACCAGCATTTATAATGTAAAATTTATAAACCAAACCAATTATAAGAATATATCTGATAAACATACACAGGACAGAGTGCTGGGATCATAAGCCTCCGCCACTAAATCCTGTGAATCTTGTATTTCAAATGGTATCTTGAAAAAAAAACAAATGGTATCTTGACTTGATATTATCTGCTATCATTTCTGATTAATGAAGAACTGGAAGCTACACTTTATATCTATCTTAAATTCCTTGTCCTTCAAATTAAAATGGTTTATACTATTGCAATTTTTCATATCTTAAGGAATTGGTCACGTAATTAAGGATTTTCCCTTCTGCACAGCTTTGAATATGAACAGCCTGAACGGGAAGCCAGACTCCCAGTCTCCACTGACAACCTATGTGGTCTGAGAAA
>PVKN010028291.1:0-13286 GCA_004027915.1 Capromys pilorides
TTTATTTATTTATTTGTTTGCTTGTTGTGTTTGTTTGTTTCTTTATTTATTCATTTTGTGGCTGGCTCAGCCTGCCCTGGTGGTGGCGCTGGCGCAGCATGTGGTGCCGGGGATCGAACTGCAGTCCCCGCAGTTGCCTGAGCCCTCCTAAGCAGGCGCTTTAGACCACTGAACCATCTCGCCGGCCCCCCTTTTTTTTTTTTTTAATGAGCAGAACACATTTATTGAGGGAAAGAAAGTTCCTGTCCGAGACACAGGAGGGGGGTCCCGAGTGGGTCCCCCCGCCCCCCGTGTCTTCCTTATTGCCAAAAGGTAGCCATCAAGTGAAAAAATGCTACTGTCAGGACAGCAATGCTGAACCATAAGGTTACGACAGTTTGTATTTAAGGAGGCATAATTGCATCATCTGCAGATCTCCTGGGGTTCCTGGCTCCCTTTCCCTGATTTTAGTGGCCAGTATGGCATGCCTAGGGTTCTGGAAGCCAGCACAGCATGCAGTACTGGGGACTAAACCCAGGTCCTTGCATTTGCCAGTCAGGCACTTAAACTGTTGAGCTATCTCCCCAGCGCACTAAACGTCATAATAATTTTTATTTATTTACTTATTTGTATTTTAGGGAAGGGTCTACAGGGTATTCAGGGTCTCACCACTAGCTCGGATTCAGTGATCTGCCTGTTTATAGCCTCCCAAGAGCTGGGATTCCAGGTATGCACCATTATGCCCAGTCTCAATATGCCCCAGGGGCGGAGCTGGCAGGGCAATCCCAGGGATCAAACTCGTGGCTCAGGTGCTTTAATTCTGAAGAGTTATTTAGCCAATTCTCATAACTTTTAATAAAATCCTAAATATATCTATAAAAGCTTGTTGGGAATCACCTATTAATGAAATGAATGGAAATTTCCTCCCCGTATTAGTTCATGTATTTGTAGACTGCTACAATTCTCACAAGACACAGTTCAGCAAAAATTCATCACTATTTTCCTATCCAATAGATGTAACCATTAAGAAATCTTCATAGAAAAAAAAAAAAAAAACTGGTAGGAATAGAAAAGGGAAAGAAGCAGGGCTAGGGAGATAGCACAGTAGAATAAGTGCTTGCCTGGCAAGTGCAAGGGCCTGAGTTCAATACCTGGTCCTGCAAAAAAAAAAAAAAAAAGGGCCTATCATTCAATTCTAGGCATATACCTATAGGTATCTACATGCCAAAAATCTTAGTGAACTTCCATCAAAAAATATCTAATGATCCACTGACATAATGTCATCCTCCAAATTTATTGAAAACATTAAAAGGATGTTATATAATTATAGTAGTCATTTACTTTCTCAAAATGTGTGCCAATATTATCAGTTGTCCTTGGATTATCATGTAAAATTTGGAATAGAAAGTAAGTATGCTCTTCTCTAATTAAGTGAGTAAAGACAGTTAAAATGGGTAAGTAGAAAAGAAAAAAGAAATCAGTAAAAAATACATTTGGGGGAGGAAGATCAAAACATTGATTCCTCCAAAACTTTCTGGGCCAGCCAGATAACTCATCAGACTAAAGTGCCTGCTTAGGCAGAGCACAGCAGCTGCAGGGGTTTAATCCCCGGCCTGCCATGCCAATCATACCAGTATCCCCCCCCGCATCCCTCCGCGCCATGGTGATTGGGACTGGACATGATGGCATGCACCTGTAATCCCAGGGCTTGGAAGGCTAAAAACAGGAGGATCACTACAACTTCAATCTCTGTAGTGAGACCCTGTAGATCCTGTACTAAAAAAAAAAAAATTTCTTTGTACTCCTTTGGAAAGTCATACTCCAGGGGTATAATGAGTATACAGCTTTAGAGATTTTTCCAGATTCTCAGTTTTCATATTCTATAGTAAAAGTCTGTGATTAAGGAGTCCTTGTCCTCTGGCAGTTTTTTTGTTTTATTTATTTGCTACTGCTAGGCAGGTGTTGTGCCACTGAGCTATATTCCCAGGCCCCCTCTGGCAGTTTACTGCCTTAAATTCTAAGGAAGAGGGTCACCAAGATCCTTCAGGCTTTGAGATCAAGTTTCTTACCTGATCAGGAGAAGTGTCTGTCTGAGTGCTACAGTCCTGGGCTTCAGGATGAGGGACAGCCAGGTGGTTCTTCCAGTCCTTTAGCTGGCGGGTCAGAACCTCCAGAATGACAAGAGAGTTCATCAGATTACCTTCCAGGTCATGTCTAGACAAGGCTGTCAGATCTGGAGGATGATGGCTGCAGTATGAAGGAAAAAACATGAGGAAAAAAGGAAAGGGAAGAGTGGCAGATCCAAGGTAACAGAGCTCCAGAAGCATAGGCTATGGGACACTTACCCCCACAAGCGGTGCTGTGTCTCTGTAGCACTTTCTTCCTCGGCGACCTGTGGGCCTATCTGGGATTTGTTTGTACTCTTTTCCTGCGGTACTGGAGGAGTAAACCAGGTCCCCACAGAACTAGTAGTGAAAGGGGCAGTGCCAATGGCAGCATCTTGTAGCACAGTGGGAAGGGACAAACTTTGGCGGAGATTTTCTAGCATGACTGAAGTATTCAGACCTTTTTCTAGCCAGGCTAATGGGGACATCCAAGTCTCTGAATCACATCCAAGAATTCTACCAGTATCTTCTGCTGGGCCTGGAGCTGCCTGGCATTCTGATGCCACCGGATTTGGTGTCAGGTATGTGGGTTGAACATTTTTCACATTTGAGACAAGTGCTTGATCTCCAAATTCAACCTTCTCAGGGGACATGGGGAAGGTTGTTTCTCTTTCTGTTGTACCTCTGTGCTCTACAATTTCTTCCCCTTGGTCCACACGATTGTCAGGGAAAGCAGCTGCCAAGTCAGCAGAAGGAGAAAGTCTGAGAGTGGAGGAAGGCAAGTCATCATTCCTTTCAGGCAGTCCTAAGTCCTCAGGTACAGATTCAGTCCTACTGTCCCTCAGGTTCTCCTTGCGGAGGTGCAATTGCTGTTCAGAACAGAAATTTGGTGAAGAATTCAAGAGATGAGATAGAGAATCCTGAAATATAGATTTCTTAGGCATGACAGCAACATCTTCTAAAAAGCTGTCCTCCATGCAGGGTGCCACCTCCTTCCTTACTAGATCTTCTAGCCTCAAAGGCTCATTTAGAGAGCTGCTGTTTGTCTCTGCCATGGTATCTAAATGAGCCTCGAGTATCATGTCTTGCTGCTGCCCAGCTGGAGAAGATTCCAGGACCATGGTTTTAACTACATGCCCCTCCACTGGGTCGATTCCTTCCTCAAATGTTTTGGGAGTAGAGTTGGTTTGGGGAGTAATTTCTAGGGGCTGCTTGTCTGATTCATGTTGACAAGCTTCTTGCCACCTTAAGGGATAGCTGAATTGTTCTGAAGGGGAGTCTGGTGTCTTAGCAATGACAGAACCCAGAAGAGATGAGTTGTTGCTTTCCTGCCATTAAAAACAAAAGTTGATAAAGCAATCAATTCCCATTCCCAATGTATAATTATGAGTATAAAATACAATCTTTTTTTTTTGGTCTGTTTGAGACAGGGTCTCACTATGCAGTTCAGGCTGGCCTTGAGCTCACTTTGTAGCCCAAGCTGGTCTCAATTTGCAACAATCCTGGGGGGTCTTTCGTGTTAGCTCAGTGGTTTAAGTGCCTGTGCAGGTAATCCCAGTCAGACACATGGGATGGTGGTTCGATCCCCATACCCACCTACAAGGCAGCCTGAGCCAGCCAAAAAAAAAAAAACAAAACCCTTCTCAACTTGCAACAATCCTCCTGCCTCTGCCTCCAAAGTGCTGGAATTGCAGGCATGCACCACCACACCTAGCTCACAATCCAAATTTCTTAAAAGTTTTCATTACTTCAGCTTAAAAACTTGGCCAATCCTTGTTGTTTACTTCACAGACCCAAGAGTAGAGAAAGAAAAGTTAGGGAGTCATTTTGGGGCCTTCCAAGTGAACCAGCCTTCAATATAAACCAACTAAAAATATCTATCTAGATCATGGGGAAATGTTTGCTTGAACATGATCTTGCTCCTCTCACTTCCTAACTTCAACCCACTTGCAAAAATCTAGAGTAGACAAAGACAGACAGATATATACATACTAATGAATTAAGGCTGTTGTGTAGGTCGGTGGTAAAACACCTCAATAACATGCACAAGGCCCTGAGTTGGTTCCCTAGCACCACCAAAATAATAATAATAATAATAATAATAATAATAATAATAATAATGTCAATGATGATGATAAAAACAAAATTATGGTCAAAAAAGAAAGAACCAAACCTTCAATACAAGTAACTATAACTGAATTTGACTGTTGTATCAGACAGTATTTCTTTGATAAGAGCAGTGGATAGACTGAACCCAGGTCCTTGCACATGATAGGCAAGTGCTCTACCACTGAATTATATCCTCAGTCTCTAGCCCCAACTTTTTCTGCAATACTGACTACTAGTACAGGACTTTCACACTGAGCTACAACTCCAGCTTTGTAGACGGGGTTTCCTTATCCCAAGTAGCTGCAATTATTGTGCTACCACACTGAACAAGCACCCTGAGCTTTTTCTGTGCTAAAGCAAGAGGGAAAATATGACCTCATGCCTGCCAGGCAGATGCTGTGCTACTGAACTATATCTCCAGCCCTCTTTTTTTTCTTTGAAACAAGGTCTCACTAGGGTAATTCAGGCTGTCCTTGAACTCACTATGTATCTCAGGCTGGCCTCAAACTTGTAGTAATCCTCCTGGCTCCACCTCCCAAGTGCTGGGATTACAGGTGTGGACCACAACACCCAGCTAAATCTCATTATTACAAAGAGAAAAGGACAACACTTTTTTAGGAAGATTAATTTCCCAGGCAGTAAGTTCTAAAAAGTTTCCTAAGAAATCTTAAAGAAGAGTCAATCTTTTTCATTGAAAAGTTTTTACAGTAACTGAGAAGCAGTTTATTCTTGGGTACTTGTCTCAACATCTTTTTTTTTAAACTTTATTTACGTTATGGCCGGCTCAGCCTGCCCTGGGGGTGGGTCTGGCGCAGCATGTGGTGCTGGGGATCCAACCGGGTCTCTGTGGGTGACTAAGCTTGCCTAAGCAGGCGCTTTAGACCACTGAGCCATCTTATCCACCCAATCTCAACATCTTTAAAAGCTCAATTTGGTCTGGGGATACTGCTCAGTGGCACAGCACTTGCCTGACAAGCACAAACTCTTGCATTTGATTCCCAATACTAAAATAAAATAAAATCTCAACTCAGTAAGGGCAATTCTGCCAAGGATAGTTCAATAATAATGATGTGATACTCATTATATAAAATAATCATATATATATATATATATATATATATATATATATATATATATATATAGTCTCCAGGGGTGGGTGGACATTGCTTCACTGTTGTATCAGAGCTCCAGAGCTCTCCATCTGTGAGCCCATGTTAGATAAAGACCACTAATTAGGATGTAAGATTTCTCAGTAGTTTAATAAAGGTCGAATGGAGGAGGAGATCACAAAAGCAACAGCTAAAATAGAGGTTTGGGTTCTCAGTGGATTTCCTTTAACCACTGTAGGGCACCTCTCTGTTGGCCTGAATAGCTGTAAATGGATGTCACTGTTGTAGAAACTTCATTATCGTTATTAATTACTACGTTCCAGCCCTGGCCCTCTGTTCCTCTGAGCTCTCTGTCGGGGCACACAGGCCAGTCAAATCTCACCTGCAGCCCCAGCTTGCGTAGTGATGGGGTCAGCGTGGAGCACAGAACGGAGTCTTGTCCTGAGTCGAAGTCAGTGGGCTGCAGGTTAAGCTCCCTAAAAGGCGTTCTCATAGCTGGTTTCCCCTGAGAAAGACAGCCAGAAGAAAACAAACGTGAAGAGCCTGTTCTCATTTGGGTCGCGCTGAGGAAGCAAGTCGAACAAAGACCCCAAACGCTCCACAGCCCCAGGCTCGACCTAACCTTCCAAAAGCCTCAGATCCAGCGCTCCTCACCCAGGTAACCCCACCCTAGTTCTTTCCTGCTCACCGGCTGGGGCGAGGGCGACAGGCTGAGGTTCAATTTCTTTACTCGCCACATCTTCAACACAGAAAGCAGGTCGGTCACCTCCTACACCGAATCAGGTCCGCCATGTTCATCCGCCGCCTTTGTTTGAATTTCGTCTGGGCTTCTCGATTGGCTCGAGAGCCGCAGTGCGTCGGCCTGGCGGACCCACTCCTGACTCGAGCCCGGCGAGTGGGCGGGGCCTTGTTGCCACGCCCCTTACCGCACTGTCCGCTCGCGGTCCACTCAGCGACCCGGCAGCACAGAAATGGCCTGGAGCGCGGCGGGGGATGAGGCCCGCTCCGAGGCCTGTGTCCGCACTACAGAGAGGACACCATAGGTACCCGAGTCAAGGAGTACATCCTTATTTCCTCCAGGGGTCCTTCCACACGCCCCGCCAGAGAAGTTGTCTTTTTGCCCTGGTTTAAGGGCTCGCCTCATCCTTGACAGAGAGTACGGATGGGAACAGTGAGAGGAGCGGTTTGACCTCAAGCTGGGCCTGCAAGTCAAGACCACAGATTTCTGGGTATTTCTTGGGATTACAGTTAGCACCTGCAACAAGTTTACCGGACTAATAGTTAACAAGTACTGTACTGAACATTTATTACATGCCTGGCACTATATATTCCTTTAATCCTTTTAAGAACTCATGAAACAGGGGCTGGGGAGACAGCTCCGTGGCACAAGTGCCAGCCTGGCAAGTGCAAGGTCGTGAGTTTGAACCCCGGTCCCACAAAAAAAAAAAAAAAAAAAAGAAAAAAAAAAAAGAACTCATGAAACATTACAACCTCTCCCCTTTCTTCCGTTTTTGTGGAGACAGGCTTGCACCATCCGACTATTTTATAGATGAACAAAATGCAATTTGTCCCGTGTTCCCACAGATGTTAAATGGCAGAGACTAGTTCCCAACCCATACTAACGACTGCATTCCTGTCTGTATAATCCCCTGTACTGTAAATATATACATCGCAGGTAATGACAGTGTTCCCCTGAGCACTTACAGAACTTTGTGGTACTGGAGAATGGAACCCAGGCCCTCACTCAGGAGAGGTAAGCACGTACCCTTAGCCCCTTTTATTTTTTGCAACAGCGTTTCACTAAATTGCCCAGGCTGAGCTCAAGGTGGGTTGTAATCTTTGTGCCTCACTCTCCAGTAGCTGGGATTACATGTATGCTCATCCCACTGTACCTGGCCCTTTAACTTTTTGCGGTACCAGGGATTTAACTCAGGACCATGCACTTGCCAGGCCAGTGCTTTTTCTACTGAGCTATCTTCTCCGCCCCTGTCTTATATTTCTGTTGAATGATACTGCCCTGGAAACATGGTGGTATCACCCCGTAGGCACTAGCCTGTTTAAATGAAAACTCAAGAAAGATAAAATGAGGACATATTCATCCTGGACTTGCCCAAGACTCAACAGATGGACTCAGGAGTATTTGTAGAGGGTTCAAAAGATCTTAAAAATAACACGGGTGGCAAGTGCAGGAAAACCACAGCAGAAAGTTCTCAGTGTCGCTAATAAAGACTAGTATTTATAGCAATGTGTTAGCTGGAATTATTAGTCTTTATTACAGCTGGTATGTCAGATGCCAAGTGGACAGCTAAAGGGATACGGATGGTATTTCAACAGAAAATCTGGAGACAGGGAGGGACAGATGGGAAGAACAATATGAAATAACACAAAACGTAGCTTAACATTGGTTTTGCATTTTTTTAATTTAGTTTGGTTTTGCATTTTTTTAATTTAGTGTGTTCCAACAAGGGCTGTATTGTTTCAGCACATTTGTTTGTTTTGGCAGGATCAGGCAGCCTTAAGGGTGGGTCTGGGGATGGAACCACTGTCCCCTGTGCCTGACAGGGATTGCCAGCAAAAACGCATAAACCACTGAATGAACCCAAAAGCGCTCAGTTGAGGATTTTTTTTTTTTTTTTTTTTTTTTTGGCTTGCTCAGGCTGCTTTATGTGTGGGTCTGGTAAGACTTGTGGAGTCAGGGATTGAACCTTGGTCCCCTGCACCTGACTATGTTTGCCCGGGCAGGCATTTAAACAACTGTGCTAAGCCACAGGCCCCGTTTCAGCACATGAATAAACTCAAAAAGATGTACTGAAGGCAGAGACAGGCAGGTATGGTGGCACATGCCAGTAATTCCAGCATTTAGGAGGGGAAGGCAAGATTTCAAGTTCAACAACTAAATACATTAAAAATTAATCAATTAATTAAAATAAAATATCCTTAGCTCAAAAAAAAAAAAAAAAAAAAGATTTCAAGTTCAAATCTAGCCTGGGCTACATAGTGAAATCTTGGTTATTATTTTGTTTTTTAAAGAGAAGACTCACATCCAGCCTACCCTTCTATGTACAAACCATATGTACATATCTTAAAAAAACACATATACTAAGAAAGCTGAGACAAGAGAGTCACAATATCAAGACCAGCACGTGTAACTTAATAAGACTGTATCTCAAAATAAGAAGGGTTGGGATTATAATTCAGTGGTACAGTATATGCTCAGCATGTGTAAGCCCTGATACTGGAAAAGGATTTTAAAATGTGTATAAAAACACATTCAAGATAGCTTCGTAACACAAGTGCCAGCCTGGCAAGTGCAAGGTTGTGAATTTGAACCTCGGTCCCGCAAAAAAAAACAAAACACACACACACACACGTACACACATTCAATAACTTTATTTACTTACACATACATCACAGATTTTTCCCAAAATTAACTGATGCACAAGCTGGGGAGTTTAAACTTGGAAGTTTGATGTTTTTATTTATTTATTATTCCCTCTTTCCCCTTGCATTCTTCCTCTCTTCCAGGTCTTTTCTCTCACGTTTTCTTTCCATTCTCCCATCCGGCACCACACACAGGTGGGTGTCATTAAGTCCTTTACAAACACAAGGTTTTTTACATTTCCGCCTTTTTTTTTTTTTTCCTCCACTCAGTATCTTCTAAAAAGCCTTTCAAGCCAACTAGTATGAATCTAATTGACTTGTCACTTTATATTCCTTTACTTCAAAGAGTTCTAATTTGTTAAGACTTCTGTGTTATGGACATTAGCTGCTATCATTCTCACATTTTACTTCTGATTTTTTTTTTTCTTTTTTGCGGGGGAAACAGGGTTTCACTCCATAATTCAGACTGGTCTTCAGTTTGAGGAGATCCTGCCTCAGCTTCCCAAGTGCTGAGGCATGCGCCATCACACTCAGCTTGATGTGTTTTTCACTGATGTGAATAACAATATGTTGTTTTTATGTGATCAAGATGTAGTTCAATAACATCTAGAATTTTTTTTTTCTTAATTCTTTTTGGGACAGGGTCTTGCTATGTAGTTCAGGCTGGCCGTGAGTTCACTTTGTAGCCCAGGCTGGTCTCAAACTCACAATGATCCTCTTGCCTCAGCTTCCCGAATGCTGGGATTACAGGCATGCACTACTATGCCCAGCCCTAGATTTCTCATCTTGATTGGGTCATTTTTTCATCAATTTTCCGGTAAAGTATGTTTCATTTGTAGTGTTTTCATTTTCTTTCCAAGTTTAGATGTCTCCTCCATCCCCTGAATGACCTAGTCTCAAATGTTCTAAGAATTTTAATGTTTTCATTAATTAATTTAGTACCAGGGATCAAATTCAGGACCTTACCCTTGCCAGGCAGGCATTTATGCCACTGAGCTATCTCCCTGGGCCTTCATTATGATATTTAAATCATAATCTAGAAAGTTTTGGGTATGGTATGAAATAAAGATCCAACTATTTTTGAAGTTATGATTTTTAAATTTTAGGATCAAAGGGCTTTTTTTGGGTAAAAATCCAATCATATAACCCAAATCAGTAACCCTGAGAAGTATCAACCAGTTTTGAGCAAACTCAAAAAATGGTATTTTGGAGCCCAGCATGGTGGCACACACCTGCCATCTTAGCACTTGAGAGTCTGAACTATACAGCAAGACCCTATCTCAAAAAAATAAAATTAAAAAGATGGTATTTTGTAAGTATAAGCCCTACTGCTGTATATAATGGAATACAGAATGAAAGAGTATGAGCTGCTAATCAACAAGACTGTATACCAGCACAACTCGAGAGGATAATCTGAAACATCATATTCTCAAAATATAACCAAAACCAACCTATAGGGAATAAAGTAGCATTACTTTTTTGTTGTTCTTTTTGAGACAGTCTCACTATGTAGCTTACTTTGTAGTTCAGGCTGGTCTCGAACTCACAGTGATCCTCCTGCCTCGCCTCCCGAGTGCTGAGATTACAGGCGTGAGCCACCATGCCTGGCTTCATGCATTACTTTTTTTTTTTTTTTTTTAACTTTATTTATTTATTTATTTATTTGTTCGCTTGTTGTGTTTGTTTGTTTCTTTATTTATTTATTTTGTGGCTGGCTCAACCTGCCCTGGTGGTGGCGCTGGCGCAGCATGTGGTGCCGGGGATCGAACCGCAGTCCCTGCAGTTGCCTGAGCCTTCCTAAGCAGGCGCTTTAGACCACTGAACCATCTCGCCAGCCCCCATGCATTACTTTTTGTAAGTGTAATTTCTGATTCACAAGGGTTGTATTAGCACATGATGACTACCCTAAAAAACTTCCAGACTAGGTGGCTTAAACAACTGAAATTTACTTTCTTACAGTTCTGGAAGGTAAAAGTCTGACATCAAGGTGCCAACAAGTTTGTTTGTATGTGTGTATGTATATTAAGGTCTCACTGCATAGTTAAAGCCATCTGTAAACTATGTAGCTCAAGCTGGCTTCAAACTCATAGCAATCTTTCTGCCTCAGCCTCCTAAGTACTGGATTATTCAGGCATGAGCCACCACACCACACCACACCCAACAGGACTACTTTTTTAGAATTCTTTACTTTTTTTTTTTTTTTTCTGTCTTTTAGAGACAGGGTCTCTCTAATGCAGTTCAGGCTGGACTTAAGCTCACTTTTGTAGCCCAGGCTGGTCTCAGGAACTCACACCGATCCTCCTGCCTCAGCCTCCTAAGTGCTGGGATTACAGGAGTGCACCACTACACTCAATTTTTTTATTCCTTTGTACACAGACATTTTTTCTTTATGTTATCACATTGTCCTTCATGTGTGTGTCTGGATCCTACTCTCAGGAGCACACTGTTCATATTGGATCAAGGCTATCCATATGATCTCATTTTTATTTAATTACCCTTTCAAAGACCCAGATTCCAGATACAAGTTATATTCTTAAATTTAGAGATTAGGACTCCAACATGAGTTTTTAAGAGACCACATTCAGGCCATAACAAGGGCCAACTATATAGGGAATATAATTTTTTTCAGAAGCCTTGATAAACTGAAGGAAGACTGGGTATGGTTGCATGTGCCTGTAATCCCAGCACTTGGGAGACAGAAAACAGGAGAATCCCTGAGTCCAATCTGTGTGGTCAGACCCTGTACACCCTGTACTAAAACAAAACAAAACAAAACACTGAAGGAATAACTCAGTGGTAGTGCACTTGTCTAGCATTCCTAAGACCTGATTTAATCCCCAGCAGCACACATTCAAACACGCACATATACTAGCTTTGATAAGACTGCTACAATGATACTTTTTGAGGGGATACTGGGAATTGAACTCAGGACTGATCTTGCACGTGCCAGGCAGGTATTTGTTATTCAGCTATATCCCTGGCCCAAAGTTTCTATTTAAAGTAATCAAGGAGGGCTGGGGATATACCTCAGCAGCAAAAGTACCTACCTGGCTGGCCAGCACAAGGTAATCCCAGCACTCGGGAGGCTTAAAACAGGAGAATCACTAGAGTCAGATCTACATAGCAAGACCCTTTACTAAATATATTTTTAAAAAAAAAGAAAAAATGGAAAATGTTCTTAAAGTACAGCTCTAATCTTAGTCATGCCTCTCAGTCTAATTTGCCCAACTAAACTAAATACTAGGCTATCTAGAAAAGATCAACTTAAAAATTATTATCCTCTGAGATTTCATTTTTGTTTGTTTTTGAGATTTCATTTTGGAAAAGACTTAGATAGCTGTTCCATTTATTCCTAGAGATGTTTCAGCTTCTATTTTCTTCCTCATATTATAGTACTAGATTCATTCTGATTTTGGAAAATTAAGTTTATTTTAGCCAATCCTCAAGCTGTCATTTTTGGATGTGTATTTATTTAGGTGTTGGAATACCAGCTTTTGATTAACTTTGGCATGGTTCTTTTTTATTTTTAGAGACAGGGTCTCACTATGTAGCTCAGGCTGGCTTTGAATTCACTGTGGCCCAGGCTGGCCCTGAACTCACAGCAATCCTCCTGCCTCAGCCTCCTGAGTGCTGACATTATAGGCATGTACCACCACACCCAGCTTGAGACCTTCGAAAAATAGTCACATTGTTTATGACCATCCTTTTAAATATTAGGCATTTATACTGTATCATTACTGCCTGAGAGAGAAAACATGGCAGAGAAACAAGGAGAGGCAAAAGCCTTTAGACAATAGCTTGAAGGTAAGAGCACCAGAGAAGTGAGGCAAAAAAGTCGCTATCCTGGTTTAGATGCTGAATTTTAAGAGGTGAGTTGCATGATGCAGAAGGGCTAGACTCATGTGCCTGCCACAGCAGAATGTCCAAGAACCAAACTCTAGTCTAACACCTAGAAGAATATAATAGTAAGGAGCTACAAAATAAAAACTAGATAATCAAGTTGGTCTCACTGAGTTAGTGAGGGAGATTGTCAGGATCCCAGCTCAGCCCCAATGACCCTCTCTCTACAGTAGAGTGGGTCAAGGAACGATAGTGTGGACAAACAAGGGCTCCAGGTCACAGTCAAAGTCTTTGAAGGCCATGGACTCCAACGGACTGAGCTGGGTATCTTGTGTCGCCATGACAAAGCTCACTGGCTGCTTCTGTAGGAGTTCTGGGTCAAAGGCCACACCCCGAAAGAAAGGGTGGACTTGGAAATGATGTAGATATCGTAGACGATGGAGGGGGTTCTGGCATAAGAGCTGAAGGGAAATAGAATATGAAAGATGAGAGCGTGAGACAGGAAAGAAGCTAAACAACAACCAAAAAAAAAAAAAAAGGAAAAAAAAGTGCACGGAGCTGTTGAGGGCCAAAAAAAGGAGCCTAAAGATTAAAGAATTTGTAGGGGCCGGCGAGATGGTTCAGTGGTCTAAAGCACCTGCTTAGGAAAGCTCAGGCAACTATAGGGACTACGGTTCAATCCCCAGCACCACATGCTGCAACAGCCCCACCACCAGGGCAGGCTGAGCCAGCCATAAAATAAATAAATAAACAAGCAAACAAA